>JAHDVE020007689.1:0-11241 GCA_022606495.2 Halesus radiatus
CTAAATTATTTGTGATATCAGAAATGATTCTTTGGTATTTACAAGATCTATTATAATCACAAACTACTTCCAATTTTTTATCAATTATGGGCACAAACAATTCATTCTCCTTCCTTACTGTATCACCAATTCTCTTCCACTTATTAATTTCATTTTCCAAATCATTAATTTCAATCTCAACATCATCAATTGCCCTTTGCATATCAACGATCAAATCATCGTATGGGTTTGTGACTTTGATAGGGTCAAATTGTATATTGTAATTGTTACGTGCAATGAGCTGATTTAGCAAATCATTCGTTGCTTGCTCAATGGAAAGAGAAGAATCAATATCTATTGCCTTTGTTTTATTCTTTGGTGTCCTCGATGGTCTGTTAATAATTTCAAAAAATGATGGTCGTGTTAGATTATTTTTTTTTGTGGTTAGTAAGGTGTGATTAGGCATTGCTTGATCGTCGTTTGCTTTATATATTGTATCTTCTTTCTTAAAAGTCCTTTCCAGTGGTTCTTTGTCTTTGTCACAGGTGTTTGGTGCCTTGCTACAGTTATCATTACTGGTAACATAAGGTTGTACTGCTGCAGTAATCATTTCCAACTCTTTGTCATCTTTTATGCATTTATCTACTGTACTACATTTAGTATTAATAGATTCCCTTACAACAGATCTTCTAGGCGTAATAGTCTTAATTTCAAATTTCAAACCTAACTCTGCATGGTCTGGAATATCGGTAAACTTGATTTTTGGCGATATTATTGACCTATCATTCTCGTCGTGATTTTGTACTGATTTGACTTCATATTTATCATGGAAACCTTCTTCTTCTATACATTGTAGGTCATGTGTATCTTGCTTCTCTTGTTTATATTTAGGCAAATCATAGTCTTCCTTGGCTTCTAGACATTTTGTGAGATCATTTTCTTGTTTCTTTTTTCCTGAATCGGAGCTAAGCGTTTTTGGTTTATTTGCTATAGGCTTTACAACATCTTGAGTTTTTTCATCTCTATTGTTCTCTTTATCGTTATTATTAAATTCTGGTTTTTTTACATTGTTTCTTTCTTTATGTGATTTAGTTCTTGTCATTACATTCGTGTTACTTGTAAATTCGGAATCAATAGTAGAATCGTGCTTAGGTTTCTTTACAATATTAAAGACAAACCCGTTTATTTCTGTTGGTTGCAGAATATGCTGCTTGCTTAAACGCTTGAATACGAAGCCATTGATGTTTTCTTGCATGTACATATAAGGGTAAAAATGATATAAAGAAACAATTTTGGAGGTAAAAATACCGAGTAATTGGTAAAATATAGCATTTTAGTTGTTATAAAGACCAAGAATCTAAGAATAAGTTAAGTATCGCCAAAACATAGTGTTTGTAGGGTGTGTACGTCATAAGAATATTTATGTAATATTTAGTAGGGCTTATCTACACTAGTATGATGTGTTGCACAGCAAAGGATAAAAACATTGTGTCTTAGACATTAATATGCGTCATTCTTACTAAAGCAGAATGTGGTGTTTCTAATTGTATTTTTTAAAAGAACAGTATATCTTAGGAATAGTGTAGTCAATGAGATTTGGCGAACTTTTTGGCTATCTGGATAAATATAAAGAATTTTATAATTGTAGTTCAGGCTTTCGATCTTGCTGTAATCATGTACAAAATTCAAATGTCTGTACTTCGTGTGATTTAATAAGAAATCTACTCCTTTCTTTAGTAGCGCTGCTAGTTCACTCACGTGAACTACCGGCCCAAGTAACCGAAGCCTGCAAAGGTATGGTCGGGGTGGCCCCCAGGATAGTGTTAGCGGATGATGTGGAGGTTTAGAGTGCATGGAGTTAGGAATGATGAAGTGATGAGAGTTGCCTGTAAAAGTCAAGTTTTTTTTTTTTCTTTAGTAGCTAAGAAAGTTAATACCAATTTACCAGCTCATGAACATCTTTGATAGACTTAATCGCATTTCTTAAATAAAATTCCTCGATGTTTTATTAAAACAAGACTACATATAAATTTACTATTTCTCATCATTCAAAATAGTTACATTGGGTATTTTTATGCAAGCAAATGCTTTTACTTATTTAGAGTCTATGAGTTTCTTTAATTACATAATCCCTTTTTTCTATCCCATATATGAGTAAACAGAAAGAACAAAGTGGCATGGATGTCATTAGATTTTACCAAAGATCATGTCTCAATTTCATGCGTAAATGTGTAAAGCCAAGTATGAAAGAATACAAAGTATTATTGAAATCCCACTTTCTAGGCATTTTATTGATAGGATCTCTTGGTTATTGCATAAAGCTGGTGCATATACCAATCAACAATATTATTGTCAATAAATGAGCTAATATATATTTATTGAAGAAAAACAAACATACTTCCCCTTTCTTGCTTGTCAGACTACTCTTCTTCTTCGTGCTCTTTCAATAATTCTATCATCTCTTCGCAAACTGGCCCTGACGCTACCTCTCTTCATTTACATTTCAGCATATTATTTCTTTGGTATTCGAAGGAGACTGCTTCGAGTGTCTTGTTCAAAACTATTGATACGATGTATGTCTTTGTTTTGTTATCAATTCCTATCTTTCTTACATGTAAATTTGATACTTTGTAACAATACCGTGACATGTCATAACAAACGGTATTAACCAATTTCACAGTTATGCTTAATGCTTGGTTCTTTGGCTAAAAAATCATATTTTCGGTATTTTTCTGTCTCCACGCTCTTTAGGCATGAGCTAATGTATATTTATTCCTATAGGTAGGTATATCGTCACAATCATTGCTAAAAACAAAGGAGACCGAAAAGTACAGGAAGTATGATATGCTGGCGAAAGAATTAGCGAGTATGTATAAATGCGAAGTAGAGCTTATACCGTTTGTCATCACGTGGGACGGCATAGTAACAAATTATCATAAAAAACACGTCAAGAAGATAGGAATTGATAACAAAACAAAGGCTTACATCCAATCAACAATTTTGAAGAAAACCTTCGAGGCCATCTCCTTCGATTACAGAAGGAATAATATGCTCAGAGGAATAAGAAGGGAGGTTGCAATGGCTAACGCTTGCGATGAGACTGTAAGGTTGCTAGTGCAACATAATGACGAGATGTAATCTTCAGATAGGATAAGGGTATAAACAAAACTTTCCATATTAAATAAAGATATTTATTTCTTTAAATTTGGCATCATGTGCTATTTCATGTTTCTTATATCCTACGAGTACCGTCACCTGTTTAAATTACTCCCGACCTTTCTCATCGCTTCAGCTGCAGCAACCCCTTTGAGTTTTTTTGAGATATGTTTCCGTAAGAAAGTGAGATTCTTATAAAAAAAGTTCTATAAAAAGTAATCGGATGTATGGCCTTGCCTTGTTGCTCTTCCAATTCTCTTGACTTATATTTTGTGATATTTAGCTTTAGAAATTATTCAAAAAACCTTTCCCCCCATTACTTAGTAGCAATTTCGTCTTTTTCGGGTTAATTGGTTCGTTTAATATTATTCTTTATCATTGTGTCGCTCACTCCCGAACCACCATGAATTATAGCATTACATACCTCATATATGCCTCTAACGTCCTCCAATTTCTTCTACGGTAGTCTAGGGCGATGCTTTCAAGCGTCTCTTATATCTGTATATTGGGTGTATGGTTTAATTATATGTAATGTTCTAGCTCTTTCCCATATCCCCTGTAAAATATTGTTGGTAATTATTCCAGGTTATGATGTATGGTATTACCCAAACTTACATTTATATATCAGTCCAAAATCTAATCATATTAAAAGGAATAAAGCTTCTCTAATTAACGATAAAAAAAAGTTAAGATGGCTACATGCTGGCTATTATTTATTTGAAAAGGCAGCCAGCAAAAAATCAAAGAGCCATCTTGCATAGATGGGTAAGCAAACTCTAGATAAAAGGGGCCGATTTTGTTATAAAAAGCTCAGCGCGGGCCGCACTTGCAGAAAGTCTACATACAGATATTAATTTACAAAAATTTTAATCGAAAAATAACTTGCAGCAAATGTAAAACCCATGTGGGTGGGTAATTAGCGCAGCGCGAAAGTTCAGGTAGTGTTATTGGCGGCCGACCGCGCAAAGATGCCAGTTGCATGCGGCGTTCTTTTTTTACTTCTCTTTCCCCCTGTACCTCCTTTGCTCCAACTTCACTATTCTATTCGCCCTATCTCGCTTACTTTCACTCGTCTGTGTATAATATCGTCCCTAATGGGCTTTGCGGCGAAAATCTAACCGGCCGCAATAAGATGTCTCAAATGCCGCAGGTTGCCAACCTATGTTTAGAAGATCAATGTTGAATAAAAATTCAATTTGAGCTAAGTCTTAATGCAAATTTGGAATAGCTAAACCAGTAAATAAAATTTTAAGGTTAAACAGAATAAAATCTCATTAAACTCTTGCTAAAATGTTTTATTTTGCTTGTCAAATCGTGGTCATTGCTATAATTCCCCAAACTAAGTATGAGCCGAACCAAAAAACCAATAGCAGTCCCCATATTATATAGAGACAATGCCCAATAAACGCAGAAACCCATCCATATTGCAATAATAGATAAGTGCCATAAAAAAGCCCTGATATTGTGATCAAAATGCCATATGATATGCAAAAGATGCAGAGAGTTTCTATAGACGAGTTTACTGTCAAACCTTTGCTTAAACTTGCACAAATAACAATTATTGGTCCAAAAACTATTAAAAAAACAAAAAGTATGCTATTACCATATCTGTACTTGATTGAGCGCAAAAATGATCTGCTTTGATGAGTATTGCTATTGGCTGTAATAGGAGTTGCAGCGATTGCACTGTTTTCGCTTAATTCGTTAAATGTAGGATGATCAATTCGTGAAATAGCATGATTATCGTCTTTTGCATCTAAGGGAAGAGCAGAAAATTCAATATCTTGACTTATTTTAGATGGTAAGTCATCGCTAGGCATTCTTAATTTAACGTCATCACCTTTGGGAAGTGGGGAATGGACTTTTGCAATTTCTTTTTTTTTGTTGTATGCAATATTTTTTTGATTATCTTTCATCCTTTTTGGGTTGTGCAAAAATTTTTACTTAAAAAAGGAAAAACTCAATTAATTAATAAATTAATTAAAATAAAGCCCCTATTTAGACATTTAACTAATTTTTCTGGTTTATTAAAGCTATTTTAGGAAGAAAAAGTAAAATTAAGTAGTGCAAGGAAGTTTTTCAATTCTTATCACGGCAACGGAAAGAAAATAACATTAATTTTTTATTGTTCGTGCAAACAAGCTTACGATTTTTAAAGTGGTAGAGTACGAGAATATTATGTATGTTATAAGCGACAATATGGCAAACTGACGCATAAAATACACAAGCAGCGCAAGTTACATCTACAATCGAAACGTAGATTTAATCAAAAGTGCGAAATTAATTTCTCGAAACCATATCTCTTGAGCATCATAGAGATTTTGATAGGGAAGAAGGTATCCAATAAACAATTTTTGTATGGAAGATGCATCAGTAGAAAATTTTTCGTGTAACAAAAAACAAAATTAAATTTTTACAAACAAATAATTTTCCAAACAAACTATTATACTTCCGGGAAAATATCTTTGCTGCATGTTTCATGCTAGTTTGCTGCTGACTGACTGCATACTCACACAATCCTTCTATTGCTTCCTCAATAGCGCTTTTTCTGTTAATCTAGTTCTCAATGCTTCTGGTCTAATACAAAAAGATTGGCTTGAGTGCCTTTCTTAGTACAGGAGACTGTATGTATGCCTCTATAGTGGGTAAATATCTAGCTGTGTCTTTTACTGCTGTGGCACTTAGTCATCACACAAAAAAAGATCTATCTGCCTCACAAATTTCAAAAAATAACATTGCCCAATTATTTGAAGATATAGAAGAGGGCGGAAGAGGAGAAGATAAGATAGATGATGTCACGAAAACTTTTATGAATAAAACGAA
Source organism: Halesus radiatus (assembly GCA_022606495.2). NCBI lineage: Eukaryota > Metazoa > Arthropoda > Insecta > Trichoptera > Limnephilidae > Halesus > Halesus radiatus. The sequence goes on from JAHDVE020007689.1 coordinate 5,959, forward strand.
GATTGCGACGGTTAAACCCAAGTAATTTTATTTAACATACCAATCGACAGGTAGTATATTAAGTGGCTCTTATTTGCATGACCATTCCTAAGGGTGACATAAAAAATTTCAGTGCAAAGTGTGGAATAGTTGACCTGCTTTTTACTTAATTGCTAAATTGAAGTTTAGATTATGATTAGCGAGCGCGTGTGAAGCTGTTAGACAGTTGTCACTACAATAACTTGTATGCATAAATGTAATGTATGAATTTTTAGAAATATCCCTCTTTACAACAAAAATATTTTTTTGTTGAGCGTCGCTATACCCAAAGCTCAGACAATTTCTTCAATAATTAAACGTGGTTATTATACTTCTCATTGTCAAATTCAGTTCAAAAACTTTGCTTCCTAAAGCATAGCTCATCTACTTTCTCTTAGTATTGAATTAATCTTTTACACCTTAGATTATTGTAATTGAAGTTGGTATAATGAGCCAGGGTAATTTGCAATGCGTTGAAAACGCAGATACGAACTGATTGCAAATGAATTTGGGAGACTGTCAAAGCCAAAACTAAAACAATAGCCTATGTTATGACATGGGGCGGTGTGGTTATTAAATATCACAGAAGACAATTTTAAGATTTAGTATGACACCTACCATTGAAGCATACATACAGTCTCTTGTACGGAGAAAGACACTTGAGGCCATATCCTTGGAACACAGAAGGACTGTCGAGGATTCGACAGAGAGGGGAAATTTTATAATGGAGTCAATAGAGAAGATGTGCGATGCTGCAACGAGTCGGGTGACACTTTTGCTATAAAATAGGAGCTTAAAATACACTAACCCATCAATAAAACTAATTTAACAATGCACAAATCATGTTTCGTTATTTTTGCGTAGCAGAGAAATCTTTTTGGGGGTTCATTAATTTTACATCAAGCTTCGGACTTTAGGTTTCGCGTCCTCCTTTAGTACCATTTTATTTATAACAACATCTATAGAAAAGTATAGGAAGCTCGACATTTTAGCCAAGGAACTAAACATAGTGCATTTATGTGAGGTGGAAGTAACACCCTTTGTCATAATTTAGGATGGCATCGTGACCAAATACCACAATATTCACGTCTAAAAGATAGCACTAAAGGACAACACGCTGACATATATCAAATCAATTATCTGTAGGAAAACACTCGAGGCCATATCCTATGAACAGAAGGAAGTATATGCTGATAGGAGTAAGTAGAGAGGCTGCAGAGGTTGACGCTTGCGAAGAAACGGCAAGGCTGGCAGAGCTCCACCAGGCAAGAATTAGTCTGTATGCACAAGAAGTGGAACATTTTGGTTCCTCAAAATTTTAAAAATATAACAACATCTACCTTATATATACCTCAACAGCATTTCGAGTCGATTTAGAGCTAGTCTGGGGAGATGCTCTCAAGCGTCTTTTAGGTAGCTTTTGTGGATGTATGCTTTGATTGTGTGTGCTAGGTCTAGAGCCCGTGCAGACCTATAATGGTATTTTGTGACTGGCCATTAGAGGCTATGACGTATGGTATTATCCATATCCTACATCTATACTTGCATTAAAACTCGATAACATATTAAAAGGAATATAAGCATCTTGGTAAATGATTAAAAATTAATTAAACGTTAGGATAGCTGCATTATGGCTAATTGTGTATAAATTTTCACGAAAAAATCCTAAGATTTCTAAATAAAAGATAAATGTCTATCCGATAATAATTCGATCTGAGCTCATAAGCATATTGCAGTTTTAGAAACACCTCTGTAAAGATCATTTTTCAGCTAAGCACGGTAAAACGGAAAAAATTTGATCCAAATATTTTATTTTGCTGGGTGATGAGTAATTATTGCTATGAATGATAAAACGCCAGTAAGGCCTAGCCAACAAATTGTAGTTAATCCCAAGATTATATAGAAACAATGGCCAATAAACACAGGAACCCATCCATATTGCAATAAAAGGTAAGTACCATAAAAAAGTCCGGATATTACGATTAAAGTGCCATATGATATGCAAAGGACAAATAAAGCTTCTGTAGATGTGCTAACTGTCAAACCTTTGCTTAAGATTGCGCAAATAATTAATATTGGTCCGAAAATCATTAAAAAAGCAAAAAAGGCGCCTTCAACACATCTGCCTCCCAATTCGCACAAAAATGATGTGCCTTGATAAGCAGTGCTATTGTCTGTAATAGGAGTTCCCACGATTGCACTGTTTTCGCTTAATTCGCTAATTGCCGGATGATCAACTTGTAAAATAGCATGAGTTTTATCTTTTGGATCTATGAGAAGACTGGAAGATTCAATATCTTGACTTACCTTATACGGCGAAGCATCGCTAGTCGCGGTTAATTTAACGCCATTACCTATAGGATTTGGGGAATGGACTTTTGCTTCTTGTAAATTCTTGTTGTAAGCAATGTTTTTTTGATTGTTTTCCATACCTACTTCAGTTGACTAAAAATTTTTTATAAATAAGAAAAACATTAATTAATCATTTAATTAAAGGAAAAAGTAATTAATTTACACATAAACTAAAAAGTTAGTGGTTTAACAAAGAAATAATTTACTCGAAATACAAGTAAATAGTGCAAGGATGATTTGCAATTGTTATTAGTATAGCAACGAAAAGTTGATAATCGATTTTTTCCAAACTCGCCTTTTAACTCTATAAATTTAAATATGGAAATGTTTTTTTTTATTCTGGCAAACATGGCCGACGCTTGCGATGAGGCTATAAGGTTGGTAGTGCAACATGGTGACGAGGTGCAGTCTGCAGATAGGATAAAGGTAAGAAACAAATCTTTCCGTATTAAATAAATTATTCTGGCAAAGGAGCTTACGATGTAATAAGTGCTTGAGTACGAAATTATTTTCGTATGTTATTAAATGCGATTATATTGCAAACTAACTCATGAGATACAAATGCAGCTGGAAATAAACCTGCAATTAAAACGTATGTTCAATCCTCAATGCTGAAGAAAACTCTTATGACTATTCAAATTCAACACAGCAAAGGCTCGAAGATGGGCTTCCTGCTGCTAGGACACCTTCGTGATCTACCGGCCCAAGTAACCCAAGCCTGCAAAGGTATGGTCGGGTAGCCCCCAGGATAGTGTTAGCGGATGATGTGGAGGTTTGGAGTGCATGGAGTTAGGATTGATGAAGTAATAAAAGTTCCCCCACCCCCACAAAAGAAGCTAATAAAAGTCGTGTTTTTTTTTAAAGATGGGCTCCATGGAAAGAAGCCTTCCAATAAACAATTTTAAGAATGGAAGATGCATCAATAGGAAATTCTACTGTATAATAAACAGCAAAATTCTTTTTTTACAAACAAATAGTTTACTACAAGAAACCAAGTCGTTTCTGGGTTCAATATATTTGCTTTATGTTTCATGGGAATGTTGCTTCCTTACTGAGTGCACCCTCACACAATTCTTCTATTGCTTCCTCAATAGCGCTTTTTCTGTTAGACTAGTCCTCAATGCTTCTGGTCCAATAAAAGGAGATAGCCTCGAGTGCCTTTCTCAGTACAGGAGACTGTATGTATGCCTCTATAGTGGGTAAATATCTAGCTTTGTCTTTTACTTCTGTGGCACCTGGTCATCACACAAAACAAGATCTAAGTGCCCCCACGAATTTAAATTAATAACATTGCCCAATTATTTGCAGATATAGAAGAGGGCGGAAGAGGAGAAGATGAGATAGATGATGTCATGAAAACTCTTATGAATAAAACGAAGATTGCGGCGGTTAAACCCAAGTAATTTTATGTAATATAGCAATTAATCGGTAGTATATTAAGTGGCTCTTATTTGCATGACCATTCCTAAGGGTAAATCAAAAAATTTCAGTGCGAAGTGTGGAATAGTTGACCTGCTTTTTACTTAATTGCTAAATTGAAATTTAGATTATGATTAGCGAGCGGTGTGAAGCTGTTAGACAGTTTTCACTACTATAACTTGTATTTATAAATGTAATGTATGAGTTTTTAGAATATTCCTTCTACAACAAAATATTTTTTTTGTTGAGCGTCGCTATGCCCAATCGCTTAGACAATTTCATCAATAATTAAACGTGGTTATTATACTTCACATTATCAAATTCTGTTCAAAAACTTTGCTTCCTAAAGCATAGCTCATCTACTTTCTCTTAGTATTGAATTAATCTTTTACACCTTAGATTATTGTAATTGAAGTTGGTATAATGAGCCAGGGTAATTTGCAATGCGTTGAAAATGGAAAAAAACGCAGATACGAACTGATTGCAAATGAATTTGGGAGACTGTACAAAGCCAAAACCAAAATAATAGCCTATGTTATGACATGTGGCTGTGTGTTTACTAAGTACCACAGAAGCCAAATTAACGAGTTAGTTGACACCTACTATTGAAGCATACATACAGTCTCTTGTACGGAGAAAGACACTTGAAGCCATATCCTTGGAACACAGAAGGACTGTCGAGGATTGGACAGACAGGGAAAGTTTAATAGAGGAGTCAATAGAGAAGATGTGCGATGCTGCAACGAGTCGGGTGACACTTTTGCTATAAAATAGGAGCTTAAAATACACTAACCCATCAATATAACTGATTTAACAATACACAAAACATTTTTCGTTATTTTTTAGTAGCAGAGAAATCCTTTTGGGGGTTCATTAATTTTACATCAAACTTCGGACTTTAGGTTTCGCGTCCTCCTTTAGTACCATTTTATTTATAACAACATATCTTTATTTAATATGGAAAGTTTTGTTTTTTACCTTTATCCTATCTGCAGATTACATCTCGTCATTATGTTGCACAACCAACCTTACAGTCTCATCGCAAGCTTCAGCCATTGCAACCTCCCTTCTTATTCCTCTGAGCATATTATTCCTTCTGTAATCGAAGGAGATGGCCTCGAAGGTTTTCTTCAAAATTGTTGATTGGATGTAAGCCTTTTTTTGTTATCAATTCCTATCTTCTTGACGTGTTTTTTATGATAATTTGTTACTATGCCGTCCCACGTGATGACAAACGGTATAAGCTCCACTTCGCATTTATACATACTCGCTAATTCCTTCGCCAGCATATCATACTTCCTGTACTTTTCGGTCTCCTTTGTTTTTAGCAATGATTGTGACGTTATACCTTTATAACAACATATATAGAAAAGTATAGGAAGCTCGACATTTTAGCCAAGGAACTAAGCATAGTGCATTTATGTGAGGTTGAAGTAATACCCTTTGTCATAATTTAGGATGGCATCGTGACCAAATACCACAATATTCACGTCT
>JAHDVE020007690.1:0-88218 GCA_022606495.2 Halesus radiatus
ATGTTTCATAATGTAAGGAAACCTGCTCATTCCAACCAGATATAGCCTTCCATTTTCGCCCTTTTGTAGGCTTCCTCCCTGTATTAAATGCAGACATTGCTGAGGTACGTAATACTTGTACAATGTTTTTATATAGGTCATCTATTTGGGCTGCATTTACCATGGTGCTGTCGTGAGTTTCTGTGTCGGTTCCACAAATTATCTCAAGTTGACCTATGGCTAATTGTGCATATCTGGAGTAGGATTCCACTTGTGCTTGACTTTTGGGCCGCCATCGGCATGGATCCTCCACTATTGTACAACTAGAAGTATATGTAGGTAGCCCAATAGTTCCTAGAGTAGTGTGCATCGGTCTATGATCAGACCAGTCGGAATTGTAGTCAATATGCATATCTTCAATTGTATTGCGTAAGGGAACCTGGGTACCTGGAAGGTTTTTTCAATTTGGATGAGTGTTTTAGATTAATAATTATTTTTTTTTATTTTTTTTTTATTGTATAATATTAATTATATACAGTGGGAACTTATACCCGCTAAGCCACTGCAAGTAGCTTGTCAGCAGGAGTTTATTTCAACAATATAATATAATACAACAATAAATTACAATCATCATACAAATGTAGGGCAAAAATTATTATATTTAGGCGCATGCATCTTGTGAGAAAAATAAGTTGATTAATAATTTGCATCATAAGTTGAGAAAAAAAAACTTAAAGAGAAAAAATAATGGTAAAAGCATTACAGATTTGTTATTGAGATACTAGAGTCCAATCTTATAACACCGATTTAAATAATATTATAAAAATGTCAATATCATAAAAAATATCAAAATTATAAAAGTACCAATATTATAAAAGTATCAATATTATAAAAATATCAATATTATAAAAACATCAATACTTTTAAAAATATCAACATTATAAAAACATTAATATTACAAAAATATAACTATTACGTAAATATCAGAAATATCAAAGCATCTGTAAGTATTAAATAGATTAAGAAATAAAAAATTTAAAGATATATACATAAAAGAGCAGTACAGGTTGGTTACAATGAGGATAGACTTAAATATAATAGTAACACCGTAACAGTAAGTACACCAGATATCTAGGAGCTATACAACCATGGAGACCGTCATATTTGTTACCATCAATACACAAGGTTACTTTCCAAAAGCCAACACTTTAACATCAGTGAGAATTTCATCATAGGACAATTGTTTTTAAATTCGTACGGCAATTTGTTAAATATAAATGGTACAATGTATTCAAGGGTTCGTTGACCATATTTATTTTGAAATATTGGCACTATCATTCCTATATTTTGTGTGAAACGTGTATTGTGTACATGATCCACCACTGCCTTATACGGACTTTCAGATATATGTTGCAGTAGAATTTTATGCCACAAAAGACCACGAACAGGTAATACATTAATTGATTTGTACATGATATCAATGTCTCGCCTTTGGTTAAAAATTGTTTATAAAAATAATAATACTAAGTATATTTTTAAATTCATTCATTAATAATGACGCCACAAAGTGAATACCAATCGTTTGAAGAAATTATAAAAATTGTAATTATTCGGTTCAACGAAAATGAGAAGAATCGCTGCATTGACGATGGATACCCTGTGAGATGGGGGTTACTATGCGAAGGGGGAATAAACGAATATCGAGATCGGAGTGAATGAATCTACTTGACAATACCGTCTGCGGCAGATGAGCATCCTTAGATCATTCAATTTTTGGAAACCCTTTTATGTAGGGTCTGTTTTTTTCATTGGTTTCATTAATACATTGAACATGACTTATTATTTTATTCGTTCATAAGTTGTTTGTTATCGTTAAAAAGCATTTTAAAATCAAATTTATGCAGTCTGTAGGGCGTTCGATACGTACTCTAATTAACACAATTTTTTTTTTTTTTAAATAAAAGTTTCAACTGCCCGGAGCGAGCGGAACCATGGTAACCACAATTGGAGTAAGCCACGAGGCTGAAAGAAGTGTGAAGCAGAATGACATGGGAAAGAAGATGGTTAGGAAGTACTTTGCTTTTCAGATCTGGTTTCTAAACACGGCTAAAGCTATTTTAAACCCCGATGAAAGAGCACCAGTCAATATAGAAACGTTTCCTAAAATTGTTTTTGGTATGTTCACTGGTCAGATATGAATAACCAGGTACTTTATATGCTTCTTCTTCCCCCTCTCAGTCCGTTGCCCTACATATGGACGAGACTTCTACAAAAAAACTGCCCCCTACTTGGACTCTTCACTTTAATGTGTGAATTTTTCGTCAAACATAATTTTGTAATCCGGCAAAGAAACGGATTAAAAACTTTCCACGCAATATTTATTTGACAAGCCTGAAGTATCCAATATTCGTTCATCAATACATTGAAGGCTCAATGATTTCAAGTTCAACTTGCCAAGTTTACCGATATATTTTCTTTCCTTAATTATGAGGGAATAAATCTCTTCTTCGAGATCGAACAAATTTAGAAAACTGTTTTCGTTTAGGAAAGTAACTTTTTATTCCGTATTCTTGCCAACCAGACGAGATTGTCCCCCCAAACAGGTAAGTATTATGCTCAGTTAAAAATAAAGTTAAGTTTGCTGAAATGCGAAGGGAGCACTCCTTTATGGAGGTAAACACAATGCTCTTGCAATTTGACAGCCCGATAGGAATATAAATAGAAGGCTGCTCAGTACATTTTGCACTGCAATATTATGTCTGTTTTGTTAGTCTTTATTGCAAGTTAAATAAAGTCTTGGGTTTGCGCGATGTGAGGAAGTTCTAGGTTTAATTAGATAATCGCAGACTGGCAGTTTTTGGAACAAGCAATCGGTTATAATAATAGTCTGATCTGCTACGTGTTTTATAGATAAATTATAAAGTTATCGTGATAGAGTAAATTAATTGACTGAAAAGGGATTAAAATAAAGCTTCCATGTGTTGTGGCAATGTAACGTCTCGCTCTCCCACTTAAACATTCTCCACATAAACACACACTGACCACTAAACAAAACAGTTAATAAACGAACTCTTCGCCAAACGAACATGTTGTTGTTTTGTATCCTGGCTCATCACATTCCACACGCCAATGAAATGTACCTAAAGTTTTCCTAAACGCGTTATTTAATAAACGATTTGATTAGTTTAAAAACATATATATATATTTGTGCTAATAGAATAATTTAAGTACTTGATTGGAAGACTTTGTAGAATATATGATATCATATTTCAGTCGTTAACCTACATAACTTGGCTGCGAGTGTAATAACAGCGTTCAATTATTGCAACATGTTTAACAGAAGATCTGTGCAATCTTATAGATACTTCGAAAAATCAATAAAATTACAAAGTTCGCTGAGGCATCAAATCGTTCGTTTGGCAAGACTTCAAACTATTTTATGATTTCACTAGCAGAATACTAGTACAGATGGTAACGTAAGCTAAGAGCATTAGTAGGAACGTTTTCAGCGTCTAAGCTGGTCCATTTTGCACGCAAAACACCTGCAAGGTAACCGCGCCTGTCGACACAAAACAAGTGAAAACAAAACTTGTTTCGTTCGAATGTAAAACCAACTTTTCAGCTTGAGCGCATGAACACTATTTTTCCAGTTTACCCGTTTTTAGCCTATCGAGTGAACTTAAAGTTTTTTTTAATAACTATCGAACTTATGACTACTACACCGTTTACCTAGCATTATGACCAGAAGTTTCTAAAATGTGACAGTGGATAAGTAGGGTAACAAATTTCAAAGTAAATATTCGATTTCCGTGAAATTTCTATTATCATTATGTTATGGGCCAGCTGTTTCGCAGTGTTTGAATAATAACGGAACTTGAAGAGAACTTTCACAGAACATGAATATCAACTTGATCAACAGTGTCGATTTGTGAGAATATAAAATGTGACGTTTGGTCACATACCATGTCGGGTCGTAACAGAGAATTCGGAGGAAGATTGAGGATAATAACAAAACGCCCCAAGTCACGACTTCGATACAATCGCGACTGGCATGTTACGAGGCATTGATCTGGGCTACCGCCCGCTGGGCGAAGTTTGTCGATTTGTGACAATATAAAATGTGACGTTTGGTCACATACCATGTCGGGTCGTAACAGAGAATTCGGAGGAAGATTGAGGACAACAACAAAACGCCCCAAGTAACGACTTCGATACAATCGCGACTGGCATGTTACGAGGCATTGATCTGGGCTACCGCCCGCTAGGCGAAGGTTGCCTCGATAATAATTAACCTCCGATATGAGCGGTCGCTATGAAAAAATGAAATACTGGCTAGGATGTAAATTGGGAATTGCGCGTATATTCTCGTGATTACTTTTAAAATAACTATTTTATTTGTCCAGTGAAAAATTGTTGCATAAGTTAATTACATAGGCGGTGTTTTTGCCAAAAATATCCGGCAACTAACAATCCGTATTTTCTGAATATGATAATCATTAGGGCGCAGGGTCGGCAGGCGAGATTTCCATTAAAATGAAATAAATCATCGTGCTGATGTCTTATTGGGCGGACATTCAAGATGGAGATTTTGGCAAGGGTTTCAAATTCAAATTTTATTTGAGGTTTGGGGAACAGAACCGGATCGGAAAGGGCAGAAAAGAAAAAAAAATAACGATAGCTCAAAATTTTTTGGTAGTAGGGATATTTTGTGAACGCACAAAAAATTGTTGTTCCACTGGATTATTTCAAATCAATAATATGGGGTTAACAATTTAGGGGTATAAAGTTTACACGTTTGTTATAACAGTCTCCTTTTATATTAGCATAGTTACCTTAGTATTTATTACCTTCTCAACATTGCTGTTTTCTGTTTCAACTTAATAAATATTTTGATATCATTTTCTACAAAAGATTAAGTAATGCATTAAAAAAAAAACTTTTTGTTGATTTAGATTATCAGTCCTGTTGTTATTTATATTGAACAGTGGCGTGCTTTATATCCATTTAAGAGAGTTCCAAATTTTTTTCTTATTTTATAAAATATATTTAACTCGGTAGTTTTATAACTAGTGAGTGGACAGGTGAAAAGTTTTATCGTTGAAAGGAAAATATTGCTTATAGCTACCGGCTCTGTACGTAGTGAAATTAATATTAGCCCGCTCTGCTCGATTCTCCATGAAAATTGTACGGCCGAGTATTTTCTGTTATAGTTGAATGGAACAATTCAATTTCATTACGAGACAAATGTCTATGGTCGGTTAGGACGGTTTGTTTTGTATTCCGGAAAATCGGGACGATATTATGCGACTCACTTTACTTTGCGTTCTTTTTTGGGAGGTTCACCGATATTGTATTAATCGGGGGGACAATTTGAACTGTTTGGCGTCATCTAAATCTGAGGTTCTATAAATGTGGATTTGATAAATAAATTTTGAAAACCGCTCACAATATTATAAGTTTTTTTAGATTCATTTGAAATATTTATGTAAATGTAGAGTTTAAGTTTCTCATTTCTCCAGGATTTGTGTTAAACGCCTTTGAGCGCTTTGAACGCTATTGAAATAGTTATCTACTGAACTGGACTTATTTATATGTGAAAGCTATTCTTGTCATCCGAACATACCAACCTAAATCTTAATGCATCGAATTTCTTTTCAATGATACAACACTTGGGAAATTATCACTCAATCCCGTGTAAATATCACATGAACGATATTTCTTCAACGACTGTATTGTTTACAATATTTATTAAATTTAATTAAATGATGTACCAACTTGGCGTATTCCCGTAATATGGTGGGAGAACAAAATGATTGAAATAAATATTGGAATAATCATGGCAACAAATTGTTATCAACATTTTATCGGTACTTGGCTGCTGTTTTAAAGTGAATTAGTAGGATTTAAATTAAAAATTTACATTTTACGATTTTACATTTTATTATATACATATTGCATCACGTATTCGACAAATTTTAAACAGTTTCCCGAGTTTATTTGGAATAAAAATTTGGATGACATTTTAGTTTTTTTTTCTCCTAAAAACAAAAACAATAAAAACATTTGGTATCGGGATGAGTGTCATAGGAATTTTGGTTTGAATTTAACAAAAAAAATTCACCGGAGAACAAAATGCCATTTATGTTTTTAAAAATTTTACAAATATATATATAATAAATAAAATTTAATAATGTTGTTATTAATTGACTTCTTCTAGTATTTTTATTATACTATTGTATGAAGCTATAACTTTGTGGTTATCCATTATATTAAGGGATTTCTTCATGTCCAAGGCCTCCAAATTATCCAAGCGTTTACCTTTACTATTGATGTGAAGAATATTGATCCCTGTATTTTTATCAAAACTATGATTGTTTGATATAAACATCCTCGATTCCTTGATTCTAATATCGAAATTACGGCTTGTTTTTCCAATATGGAATGAGGAACAGTCGTTACAATTTAGTTTATATATACCGGAGTGAGTCAATTTGACTCACTCTGGTAATCAATTTGACTCACTCCGGTAAGTCAAATTGATCTTCCCTCAATTAGAATTAGAAATCCCTCAATAATAATGAGTCTATTATTAATAATAAAAAAAAATCTATCTTATAGCCCTATTTTAAATATGTTTCCTTTCACCCCTCCCTCAATCTCCATCTCTTCCCCCCACTCTTTAGTAATCACTAGCAACGCTCTCCACCTCCACTGTGCCACTTACTATGTATGTTCTTCCATAATTTTGTAAAATTGTTCAGTACACACCTGCCCTGACGATGGAACGGTTGATTCGAAACCGGTAGGCGTGTAAAATAAATGTGGTTTAAACAAAGTTTGAGTGTTTCATTTGATTATTTTTACAATACTTGCAGAACTTAATAATAACATTATTAAATTTGATTCACATTAAATTTAAAAAAAAATAATTAAATTGAGTTGTACGTATTAAACACAAAACAATTAGTACATTTTTTTAATTGAAATAAGTTCTGGAATCACTGGTTGAAGTTTGTCGGGTACGTGTTGATACATCCTGTATGCGCATAATATATATATGGAAAAAATAAAATCTAAATAAAAAATAAGAGATTGAAAGATATTAAAAGATGGGTGAATGCAGGAAACTCCATTAACGGAGAACTGGACGCAGTTGGCGCTGACAAAAAGTTGTCCAAAAAGCGAAGCTAGCAGTCCACAATGGAGTGCTGACACCAACCCCTTGGGGATGCTATAGTCTCACTGGCTCCAGACGGTTGGGATTCTTGTGGCTTATTCATATAAAAAACCCCGATGTGTGGCAGTGAGGCATGAAACTGCTAGAGGAAGGATGAAAGTAGACTGAATGCTGTAGAAATGAGATCTCTGAGACAAATGTGTGGTAAAACCATGTATGATCATGTGAAAAAATGTTGAGATTCGTAAAGAATGCAAGGGTGATTTAAGCGTACTGAGCAAGATTAAGAAAGGGACGCTTAGATGGTTTGGGCATGTAGAGCGAATGAACGAAGGAAGGAGTGTAAGGAGAATATATGACGCGAGTGTGAATGGAAGAAGAAGCCGGGACGTCCGAAGAACACATGGCATGATCAAGTGAATCAAATACTTGAGTCGGGCCATGTTAGAAGTCGGAATAACAAAAGAGAATGTATGAGACGCTGTATGAAAGTGAATGAAGCAAGTGTATACCAACATCGAGTTGTTTGGCGGTCCGTCCTCTCTACCTACCCAGGGAAACGGCGTAATGGTTAGTTAGTTAGTTAATAAAATAAAAAAAAACAATTGGTTGAATTAATGTAAGTTTCGAATTCACTCACACAAATAATGCCAAAACATTAAATCACCTTTTCGAAAGTGTGATCTAAATGCCAAGGGAAAGGTCATTGGGATAATGGCAGCGGGTTTGGTTAATGTTTCCCATATCAGGAGGCTTCATGGTTGAGACCGAACATTTATTTGAGGAGCTATTTCAGTGCCGACCTTGACCTTGCAAACTCGAACGAATGTATCGATGAATCATTTTTAAATTTCCTCAAAAATAATATGGTAAACATATTTCTCCAAATAGCAAACGTTTTTATTTGCGACTTACTAATATTCCATTTGTGAATATTCGTTTTGTTTTTGATAAATCAGGAATGTTTATTATGAAACTCCATACATGTATGCATTATGTCATATCATGCATGTAAATTATATTGAAATGTTTTACAAGAGTTTCCATGCTGTCGAAATGATTTCTTTTTAAGAATTCAGAATTTCGCACAAAATCGCAATAAGACTAGTTAAAGTTGCTCACAGTTTTTAGTACTTAAAAAATTGTAATTTTCGTTTAAATTTAAAAAAAAATTTGTTTAAAGTAACTGTATTTTATTTATAATCATGCATTATCGACCGGTTTCGGTTGAAATCAACCTTCATCAGGAACATAGACAAATAAACTCTATATTATATTAAATGTAATTTTAGATTTTAAGTGAGATTTTTATAAAAGTTGAAACTTTATCTGTGTTTAGAATTCATTGATACTGTATTCTTTAACTCTGAAATGAAATGAAATAATTATTGAAATGAAACATTTGTATACACATCACGAGTAATTTATTTGTCTTTGTCGGACGATGTGGCGACTGTGACCACCTTGCCAGTGTTGCCATTAAGCTTAATCCAAAGCTCTTCTGAAGAAATTGCCAATAAAAAATACAAGACGCTCGTGATCTAATGACTATTCCCTTAATTCGGGTGACAGAAGGCTTGTTCCAATGTGGAGCGCGAATCTCGATAAAAGTTTGGCAGAAGCAAAATGAAGCCTGCATTCGACACTTTAATTTAGGATTTGGCTCAAAGCTGAAGGGGTAGTAAAGAGTTATCTTTTTCATAAATTTTATTTGGCCCTCCGCCAGTCGCTTGAGCCGCGAGCGTAAATAATAATCGTACGTAGGGGTCGGCAACCTTTGCTTCATCATTATTTCTCTTTCAGTTTATATTTTATTGAAACATTCTCATTCGTGTTAGCCACTGTCAAAAAATAATTTGAGTTTCTTGTATTGCGAATGTCAAGAAGTAGGAAAGTCGCAAGTTATTTGATCTCTATACTAAGTAGGATAGATCTTTGGAAATAAATAAATATAAATAAACAACGAAATAAGAAAGAAATGTATTTGTGCTTTCAGAGTGACAGATACTTTCTGAACTCCGATAAGAGACCACGATTCAGTTAGAAAGTTACATGAGATGACTTTCACTATACTGATTTAGAAACATCTGAAACAGATCTGATCAACCAAGTGCTCTCAAACTTTCCTTATCCCTTTTATTTCCCATCCCATTACTATCGTCTTAATTTGGGGGGCGTAATAGCGCTGGTTCTGGGCACAAAACTATTTTGTCGTATTCTCCCCATAAGGTAACTGTGATGCAGAATTGGGTTTTTATAATCCGAAGATATTTCTTTGGGATATCTTCAATCAGTAAAAGCCGTGAAGGAAATGCGAAGCGAATGGAAAAATCTGATAATTACTCAAATAAACCCATTTTAAACAATTTTTCGATTGTGGATGGTGGTGTTCGGTTCTCACGACGATACTGAGAGTATTATCTACTCTAGATTATTAAGTATTAAAAAAAATCTTAATTGATTTCTTATTTAAAAAAAAAAACAAATTTAGATTTTTTAAGACAATAATATACAATAACACATCTAAAGGACAAGTAACAAGGATGAACGGCAAAAGCTGAATGGCGTGCAAACTTACACCACGACAGTACTCGGAACATGAGGTGAAGGCGATCGGGTGTGGTGGAGCCGTAAATTTCATGTTTTTTCAATAAAGATCATTGCCAACTTACGGTTTTAATTTAGGTTTACCTTTACCAATAAAAGACGACGGTAAAAATAAAAGAACAGTTAAGCAAAGCAGCTATTAAAGGTACTTTTTCTTAATGCTACAAAAAGTGTAATTATGAAATACATATTCCACAGGTTCACGTTTAGACATGGATGTGACTATAAATAATAACAATAAGAGAAACCGATTTTATTTATTTAAAACTATTCAGCTGCAAAAGGAGGGAAAGGCGATGGAAAAATACTTTTATTTAATTGACAATAGTGAGTTTTTTTCAATTACATTTTTTATTTTTTTATTTATTAGAAACACCAAAAAAATATTTACATAAAAGCATCATACATAATATATCATATGGATACAATCGGCGTGTAAATATCTCTAATTATTGTGTTTACAACATGTGTGGTGCACACAATAAAGTTTATGGGTTGTTAGTTACAAATAACAATGTTTATTTATCCATCTCACTGAAAATTGGTGCGTGTAAAAACACTATAGTGCAATAACGACATTGTTTGTTTGCACGATAGCCAAACGAACGAAGATGTTAAAAATGTTGAAAGGTAAATAATGTTAAAAAAAAAGGTTCAAGTTTTTTTTTTTATTTATTTTTTTTTTATATGAATACCGCACAAGAGTTCCAACTGCTCCCAACCGTCTGGAGCCAGTAAGACTATGGCATTCCCATTTGGGGAATTTTGTGAGGATGAAGGTATTGGGGAGGGAAGGAGAAGGGGAAGAGTAAGGTGAGGAAATACCTGGCTATTCAGATCTGGTCACCAAACACGGCTAAAAGCCATTTCGAGCAACGTTTCAATTCTGAATGGTGGTCTTTCACCAGGGCGATACTGAGAGTATCTTCCACTCTGGAACGTGCGCAAATATACTATAAATTATTTTTATTTAATTAATTGCGAAACAACACAATTAATTAAATAAAATTTACTTGTGCACGCCGGGATTTGATTCGTAGTCGAGAGCCTTACCCCTCAACCATGGAGGCCGTCATACTTGCCTTAAACATAATGTTGTATTTTAATTTTATTTATGAAGACATAAAAAATCAGATGTGGCAGTTCGTATTGAGATTTTAAATGCATTTATGGAGTTTGAGAAAATGTCAATGTTGTAATTTTATTTATGAAGACATAAAAAATCAGATGTGGCAGTTTGTATTGAGATTTTAAATGCATTTATGGAGTTTGAGAAAATGTGAATGTTGTAATTTTATTTATGAAGACATAAAAAATCAGATGTGGCAGTTTGTATTGAGATTTTAAATGCATTTATGGAGTTTGAGAAAATGTAAATGTTGTAATTTTATTTATGAAGACATAAAAAATCAGATGTGGCAGTTTGTATTGAGATTTTAAATGCATTTATGGAGTTTGAGAAAATGTCAATGTTGTAATTTTATTTATGAAGACATAAAAAATCAGATGTGGCAGCTTGTATTGAGATTTTAAATGCATTTATGGAGTTTGAGAAAATGTCAATGTTGTGATTTTTTCTTATATCATTGTTCAATCTTGACGTCTTTCGTATAAGGTTATGATATCACGTTAATCGATATTACTGAGTTGTAAAAAAGGATGAAAAAAATATTCTTTCGAACCATAATCTTAATTACTGAATAGAGTGTTCTATCGGGTATGATAGATACCCAATAGAACACGAGTGATCAATAAAACAGATAGACGCCCATAATATAAAATATTCTTTCGAACCATAATCTTAATTACTGAATAGAGTGTTCTATCGGGTATGATAGATACCCAATAGAACACGAGTGATCAATAAAACAGATAGACGCCCATAAGACGCCGAAAAAAAATTAGTATTATTTGCATGCTTACTCCATTAGCTGATGTATTGTTAACACTATCCTCAGTTCGGTGTTGTCAAAAAACCTACATATTCACTATTCAGGATATATTATGTAAATTTCAGCATTTTTCGGATTAAAGTCGAACTTGCTACCGGTATACAAAGAAAAAACAGCTGGACTTTACAGGGAAGCGTAATTATAACTTAGATTCTTTAATAAAGCATTACAGGGAGTGCGCGCAGGAAAAATGAGTATTATAAAGGCCACCAATGAAGATTAACAACTATTATTTCTTACACCTACAAAATAAACTGATATCAAACAAAACTCAAGGGTAACAGTGTGAATGACTTATCACAATTTATTATTCGACATTTCAGTGATAACAATGAGAAAACAATATGATGGAACCTAATTCGAAATATGAAAGTAATATATAGTAAGAAACTATTTAACAGGGAGAAAAAAAGATTTTTTTGATCGACTTCACCCCGGATTACGGTACGGAGACAGCGGGAAATCGGCCGGAGATTGGGAGGAAATCGACAGGAGACCGCTAGGAGTGGCTAAGTTACTTATGTACCACCGATGATGATTACGGCGATGTTAAAAAATATCTTGTTGATTATCCCTGTAATGGATGAAACACTGTGTTTGTATGTGTATGTATACAACGATCGTCAGCCAAACGATCAAATCTTTTGTCGGAAGCGAAAAGAAAAACCCTCGCTGACATGAACAATTATTATTTTTGTATCTCGCTTCAGCTTCAAGTTTCCGAGATGAGGTTTAGAAAAGTCATCCAATTTTTTTTTAATAATTTTTATTTTTTATTTCTTGGGCACAATATCTACACATTTTATTTTGAAGAGTTATATTCACAATGTACATTTGTTACTATTTATTTGCTACGACGCTTTTATTATATTTATTTGTTAAAGATGTTTCCTTTTTATTTTGACTCCTTCCATCGCACCCCTACCCTCCAAATCACCACTCCCACTCCCACTACCCTCACTTAATAATGTATAATCATTTCTGTACTATGGCGAATGACACGGATCAGTCGAAACTAGTAGCAAATAAATGAAATTATCTAACAAATGTATATATTTTTTATTATTGAAAATTAATACATTTAAATATAATTTACAATACTACACTTCTATTTGAGTACATGAACATATTGACTTACACAAATATATATGTTGCTAGAAAAACTATTAAAATTGATTAAATACATAAAACAAGACACGAATGAACCAATTTATTCAAGAAACATACGTTTTCATTTACAAGAGAATCTATTTTCCATCAATTTTATGAGTTCGAAGTAACGTTCAGGAATGGATGGGAATTGGTTCCGTTCTATTCCAAATCAATTCCCCGAAACAATAGCTCCTTATTACAAGTTCGGCTCCACTAGAAATAAACATATCACTTTGCAGTTCGGCCGCTGCTAGGGGAAACTTTCAGGGGAATGTCAAATTTAAATGCGAACAGTTGCAAAATTAGGTCAAATTTCCTTATTGATAAAAGATATGACGTTAGGTATGATCTAGTTTTAGGGTTGTGCTGCCTTTGAAAATTCTCAGGAATAATTAACTAATCAACATGAAATTATGTTTATTACTTTAATAGGAATTAATATAAATTATTTAATTTAATAATTGTGAAAAGCTAGATAAAAAAATAAGTATTAATTTATTAATAGTATTTTTAAAAACTAACTTCTTATTTTCAAAACCTTTTAAAAAATGGTTAACTGCCATAATATTATAAGTCTCAATGAAGAATTAAAGTTTGATGATGTAAGGCATATGCATACCACCGATAGCTCAGCTATAACAGCAAAATGTTTATCTCCTTAATTTGTTATACTCATAAACAATATACCTAACATATGTTAATATGGTTTTCGATGGAGCTCTCAGCGGCAGGAATTAAACATTTTTCATAGAACTTGAACTGACCGGTCGGTTATTAAAATCGTTATTTCCAACAGCTCTCCGGGAAAAATGATTTTTTGTACATGTTTTAGTTTACGTAGGGAACGTCGCGTTAACAACGTGGCAAATTTAAAAAAAATTACCTCTAACGGTCAATAGACTCGATCGATTTGCAATGATCATTCCTCAATCTCTTCTAAGGAACTCGTCATCAACATCCATCACCTCACATTTTATAAATTTAGAAACACAATCCAGGCATAGAAAACATTAATAATTCTAAAGCATGTCATAAAACAAATATGCTCGGAGCAAAATTCGAACTGAATACGATAATTCATTTCCGAACAAAAATGTCCTTAACAGTCCATCGAATCGATTTTAATTTTTTTTTTCAATCTCTTCTAAGAAACTCGTCATCTGTATCCACCAGTTCACAGCTGTGATACTTGGACGACGACTCGAGCCAGCTGTCCAGGTTGCTGGCGAGGTCATCGTAGGAAGGCTGTTCGGTCAGGGGTTCGAGCTCCGGCCCCGGCTCATCCCTCTCCATGTACAATCTCTCGCGGCTGTTGGACATCCCGAACACGGAGCTCGGGGACACGGGGCACATTGCTGGGGACAAATGATTAAGAATTAATTAAAGAACATAATCGTATATTTTGGTTAATTTGGTTTTTATACATTTTCGTAATTTAGTCTTTTCACCACGTCAGAAAGTTATCAGAGCCCTTTTCAGGTGAACTACAGCATACACGCAATGTTATATCTCATTAACTTAACAGTTAGGAAGTAAATTGGAACATGGGAGCGTTATATGGAACCTAAATTATATGAAATATACAAGAACCTATGTGAATTCGCACAGAATATATATTTCTGCAAAAATACCAGGGTAGGTATTCCGCTAGGCCCACTAGCTTTGATAACATCTAGCCCCCGTATGACATGGAGTACGTCGTCGGATTCTCAGCTTATTCATACAGAAATCGCAATGAGCAACCATTAAGCATCTCACGTAATCATTAACTCGCAAAAGATGATAAAGAATTTCCTTCTGTTGTTTGATTCATTTACTAAAACACTCTTGAGGATACCTGGGTACGTCAAAAATATTAGCCAGCAAAGTCCTAGAACGATATCAACATATCAAAACATGCCAAAAGAATTTCTCTTCATGATATTTTTCATCAAATTCGCTTTCAGTTTGAAATATGGCCTGTGTAGGCAGTAGGTACTTCGCCCTGGAAACCACATAATATTATTTATCCAACTATGATTTTAGGACACAAGCCGAAGGTGGAGAGTTTTTCACATTATGTACCATTCACCAACCAAATTTGGGCGAACGCATTTACTTTAATTTTGTTTTTATGCGATTTAAAAAAATAAAATTGTGCTATTTCACAATTTATTCATTGGAAATAATATGCAGTAAATTTTCGGCACGTTCCAGAGTGGTAGATACTGTCAGTATTGCCCTGGTGAAAGACTACCATTCAGAATCGAAACTTTTCTTGAAATGGCTTTGGCCGTGTTTGGTGACCAGATCTGAATAGCCAAGTACTTCCCCACCTTCCTTCTTTCCAATCTCCTTCCCCTCATAAATACTTTCAGCCTAACAACATAATCCAATCGGGGATGTCATAGTCTCAATAGCTCCAGACGGTTGGAATCAGTTGGGACTCTTGTGTGGTATCACATAAAAATTTAAAAAAAAACATGCTGTGATAGCTGACTCTATGTGACGTAACGACTTTTAAATGAACAGCTTTTAATTAACTTCATAATACTTCGTTATAAAAAAGAAATAACATTAACCGTTTTGTTTATGGCAGGTAGGAGAAATTATTTAAATTAATAGTTAGCCGTGTCTAAATTTGCTCACCTTTCACCATACTCGTATATCGAAATCCGCGTTATAAAAAAAGATTCAATATTGATTTTTCCTTTAAACTAAATACAAAAACGGAAATTAACAAAACGGCTGTGTGATATGCGACATAATCTCGAAAATAATAAACTCATCAAAGTAATAAAGAAATTCTATGAAACATTTTCTGGCGTCAAAATTACCCTGTAAAACTAGCCAATACGAAACCATTTCAATTTCACGGAAACTTGGGCCCACCTTAGTAACCATCAACTTTTAATACAGGGATTGAATAATTACTTTTCATCGGAGTAAACTCAAAATCCTTCTTTTTAATCCTTTTACGGTGGCGTTTTCTCAGTCTTCCTCGTGAACGTTCCTGTTATTGAATAAATTTGCCTAATTTGTAATAAAAACACCTTGCACCACTGTAGGCCCGAGAGCCATGGAGGCCGGAGGGGGTACAGGGAGAGGGTAGAATAGAGATTGCAGTCACAGGGAGGGGTGGTGACGATTAGTGCGGTCTGGTCCCCGCCGTTTCCTTCCGTCATTACCTTACTCAACAAGTCCCGGTCATTTCCTACGGAGCCTTAATTTACATTGAAATAAAAGCCTCACGGAAACAATGGAAAAGTGTTGAGGGTTGGGCGAAGGCCCCACATGCTCGCTTATTCCGCCCCAGCTTTCTTTTGTTTTTATTTAAACAATGGGTATTATGCTTCCTTCGGGGCGTAGGTACACTCGCGGGGAGAAGGAACAACGAAATTTCGTTTGTTGAAGAACGCGAAGGTATGGCTGTAATAAGTATGTGCCGGGGTAAAGGTCTGCGAGCGCAACGTAGACCAAATAATGACGCTAATCTCTAATGCGATGCGGGTTCGTGCTGAGCACTTACGTACATAAGGTGGGGTGAGTTCATTTTGAAAGTGCTTGCTGTTTGTGAGTAGTCTATTAGAATGGGCAGAGATGTAGGTAGCAGGTAACTTGATATAATATATATTTTTGTACCGATTAGACAGTATTCATTATTTTAGGAAACGGTATTTACAGAAAAACAGTTGATGACAGACGTTATTTATGTATTCACTGCTCTGTGAAGTACTTCCAAAGCTACGTCTACAATACTCAGGTCATTGTTCTAGCTTTTAGAGTAGGTTGGATTATTTTTATGAAAAATTGGAATGATACAAGATGACAATATTTGCCCATCCGTTGGTAATTTTTCCGGCAAGACCTGTCTGAGCAATGAACCTATGATGGTGTTGCTAGCATAATTTATGAGTATTCTTCCGAGTAATTAAAAAAAATATTATTGAAAGGTGTTGTCATGTAATATAACACCAATAAATAAATGACCCTGACATTTAATTCAGCAAGTCATTCAAATATATGCTATTTCATACGATTTATAATATTTGAAATATAACTGTTATCAGATCGAGGCTTGAAGGCACCACCGGCAGCCTTTAAATAAACTTTTTTTTATAGCACTTGAATTAATCAATGCCTTTGGCATAGGTTGAAGCCTTATCGCGAACTGCCCACTTTCTCAAAAGGTCATTCCATCTACACCTCCACTCTGAATACTATTGCGTACAGTATGGTATATAACACCCGACTCAGCTTATCAAACTATCTGATTGTCGGATTAACGAACGATTTGCCTTAAAAGGGATTTTTTTGCAACTTTCAAAAGTTTTTTTATTAATGAGTTAATTGTTAAGTTATTAAGTATTTTTCCGCAGCAAAAATATAACAAGAAAGGCTGGTTTATTGTAATGAATCTAGTTACTTATTGCACTTAGACACGTGACCATCGCCACATTACTATATAAATCTGCTGATTGTTAGAAGAATTCCACTCAAGATTTACTGATATTAAAATAGTCTACGATCATAACACCAATATATTCACACATTTTTCTGGTATTATGCGGTAAATTACATAAAATTTCCAACCCTGGAAAAGATTTTAGAGAAAGCATTACAATTACAAACTCCAGTAAATATATATATATATATATATATATATATTTTATATCAATAACCCACAAGAGTCCCAACTGCTCTCAACCATCTGGATCCAGTGAGACTATGGCATCCCCAATTGGGGATTGTTGTGAGGCTGAAGGTATTGGTGAGAGGAAGGAGAAGGGGAAGAAGAAGGTGGGGAAATACCCGGCTACTTAGATCAGGTCACCAAACACGGTTAAAAGCCATTTCAAGCAACGTTTCAATTCTAAATTGTGGTCTTTGACCAGGGCGATACTGAGAGTATCTTCCACTCTGGAATGTGCGCAAATATACGACATATTATTTTTAAATGAATAATTGTGAAACAGCACAAATTAATTTAATAAAATTTACTTGCGCATGTCGGGATTTAAACCTGCGACCTTCGGATTCGTAGTCGAGAGCCTTACCCCTATATATTCAGGTGGAACAAAAGGATTCTGAATGTATCAGTTATTTTGTACAATATAGTTAGTTGACGTCAGGAAGAGATTACAAAGGCATTTAAGAGTATTAAAATGTTTATTGATAGGATCAACAAATCAAAGTACCCAGACGTCATTCGATCCCAATCGGAAAGCCATTACCGACAAACTATTGTCTGGTTTAAAATAGTAACTTCAGCAAAATCATTTTAAAGAGCGCATGTTTGAATGTATTTGTGTATACCGATAGTGGTTCAAACCGGTTCGTTCGGAACACCCTCCCGCACTCCCCCACTATTACGTAGTTGTCTTACGATACAGTACACAACTACAAAAGCAAGAATCTTTGTATCTACCTATAAAGCTCTTCGAGAAACTTAAGTCGGGTCCGTTTTCAGGAGAAATTTGTTCCATTTCGAAAACGTGATTTAAAAAAATACTGGAATTTGTTTTAGGTGGCTCCCCCATGGGCCGGTAAAGATTCGACATAATCCGAGTTTAGCAAAAATGCATGTATTTTTCGTGATGTCTCGCTGTATGGACTCGCATACGGGTCTGCAGGTGTCAGTATACTTTTAGCCATATAAATGTCGGTATTTCGGATTTCAGTTTTACCGTCCCGCATTTAGAATATCGTCAAGTGAGTCAAATGACGATGAGGTTGCGGAATTTTTGGTTTATTCACAATGGTTTTGTGATATTATTGATCTGCCCAATTAAAAAAATTGTAAGAATATTTTTTAACTGAAGGAATGTTATTAATGAAAAAATTAATTAAAAGTTCCTTAAGTGATCTTGGCGGTACTGAAACCTTGTACTGCTGGCTGTTTACTAGAAGTACGTCGCACCGCTCCCGCTCCCCGCACGTGCCGTGTACTGGCGGAAATAGAAATACCTAAATGGAACGGCGCGCTCTCGGTATCACGCGTTCGGTTTATGTCGATTCCTTACCGGATCGTCAAAAAGCGGCCCTAGACGCTGAATATTGATAAAAAAAGTTTACTGTGGTTCCTCATAATAACGATTTTTAATAATGAATTAGAAGATTGAATGAAAAATATTAAAAACACTCCTAGTTCATTATTTCTCTACAGTAAATTAAAAAATGCATATCACACCTTTAACTTATATTATTTTTATACTTTATATTTTAAACTTTTACATCTCATTTGTAATTCATTATTAATCTAGACTAATTTAAAAAATGCATATCATACTTTAGTTTTTTTAAACTTTTATTCTTTTTACTTTCAAATTTTACATCTCATATGTAATTCATTCTTTCCCTACAGTAAATTTATAAAATGCATATCATACTCTAAACTTTTATACTTTAAACGTCTATATTTTATACTTAAACTTTAACATCTCATACGTAATACATTAATACTCTGTATTAAATTAAAAAATGCATATCATACATTAAACTTTTATATATAATTGTAATATGTAATTCATTATTAATCTACAATACAGTGCAATAAATAAAATAAAAAAGCAACATACGAAAAAAAAACACTTTTTTTTTTTTTTCTTAAATTTACTTTATGGATTTTTTTAATATTCTCTCATGTGTACGAGTATATTAATATGAACTTAACTTATGAATTTGACTGTCCTAAAACGGGATTTGTTCCTAGTTGGACAGTCAAAGCCTTCTTAAATATTTCTGTAAAATAATGTGTGTTTCAAATAAATATTATTATTCTTATATTATTCTAGTCATTCTGAGTACCGGATGTAACGAAGAAGAACATGGATGATGAATAATACAAGTGCTCTTTTTGTTTCACCACCCTGTGGCATCCATCCCGTAAGTACCTAGTTTCTATAGAGGATTTGAATAAGTTGAATAATAGTTCCATTACCTTTCGCAAAGTGGGGCAAGGTTGAACATTATTCTTTCTTTTCTTTTGCAACACAGTGAACTGCCAAGATTGATTAAGTGTAATTTTATTTGACATGATTAACATACGGCGTAAAGGCCGACTATTATTTGTTCACCGTAATCAGATTTAAATAAAACCTGCAGATTTAAGCTATTAGCTTCTTCAGGGCAGTATACAACTAAACTAAGAACTAAGATACACATGTGTTATAGATTGATAAAAAACAGGCGAGTGGAGGGCCGAGGGTGGGAGATCAGCAGCTACCTGCTGACCGAGAAGTTTGTGTACTTTGTTTATTAGGAATAATTTAAGAATTAGACTTTTATTTAAATTTATTTGATTAGTTATGAGTCTACTATTAGTGTTTTTGGCTTTCCTTAGTTCTAACGCTTCCAAGTTATCTAGTCGAATGCCTGTTCCATTTTCATGCAGTAAACTAGTGCCTGTATTTTTATTGAATGTGTGGTCTGTTTGTAAGAGATGGTTGGCAAATTCGGAGAAACCATTACTATTTGGACATCTTTCAGCCAGACTTTTATTCTTGACTTGTCACTAAAATTTTCTATTTGTTTTACATCTGTGGGGAGGATGTTGTAGAGTTTTGTCGCAAAATACGTGTAGTTTCTTTGTCCGAAAGAAGTTTTATGACGAGTAATGTTTTTTTATGTCATTTTGGATATATCGATAAAACCAAGGTTTCCATATCCCATATTAAGCAATGTATTATTATTATTACTAATTTAATATAGTTCAATGAAAATCATTTAACGACAAATAACAGAGTTCATTTAATGAAAGCAAACAAAGACATAAAATATTATGGTTAAAAACGCACGCACCTACATAATTGCTTCCATGTTTAACTTTTATGAACACGAGGTAGTGTTGAGTGTTTGTACGAAAATAAATAGTGAAATTTTAAGGATACATATAAATGTTCCGACAAATCCAAATACATTGAAGAATTTGATGAATTAAAAATATAATGATGGTATCGTTGTTTTATCTCCGTATTAGTCAACTACACATTTTTCATTATTTCGTATCTTTAGAATTTAATTTGATGAAACATATTCCAAAAAATATAAAAATACACATAATTGATTAACAAATTAAGCATCCTTAAAATATTTGAGTATAAGATCACTAATTGAAACCATTATCCCGAGAAAATTATTATTTCCTGTGAGACGTATTAATATCGTACTCATAAACTTAACGCACTCTCTGACAGGAGGCAACGCCCGAACCTCCGGCAGAGCAGAATTAATATTATTTGATATCAGTCCCTGCTTACGCCGGCCAGCGGATGGGGAGGGGGATTTGCTCCTCAACACAATAATGGCATAAAGCTTTTAAGCTTCCAGGTACAAAAACTACTCGCGCAATAGCCCACCAGATTAATGGATTGGACATAAGCACTTTAATTAATTCGTTAGAATACACACTTTCATAAAACTTGATGCTAAACATAAGTACTCATATATATAGAGTATTGTCCTCGGCTTTTAATTGCTTAACAGATAGATTTCTGTTGATAGGACTGACTAGAAACGATATTTGGAGATAACTCTTTTAGGGTTTCAAATGTTTCCGTATGAGTAATTAGAAATATAAAACCTACTAAAATACAAACCGGAAGATATTTGCTCTAGAATATCGTGAAAATGTCGGGGCGCGCCACTGGTAGGTACTGATTCTGCACGTGGAGGGAGGATAGATTGCCAGTAGGCAATCATTATCCTGCCACTTTAATTCCCGGTATCGGCTCTGCTGGCTACTTTCGGTACCAAGCACTATATCATTGCTTTTTCGTGTTTTATTTTCAGAAGAAATTATCCAAAGTTGCAGCAGGTAATATTTATTAGACAAAACGCGAAGAAATGAAAATATTAAATAAAAATGATGTTACTACTCACTCACGTGAAAATATGTTGAAATATCAGATGGTACCAAATGATATTACTACTCACTCACGTGAAAATATGTTGAAATATCAGATGGTACAAAAGAATAATATGATTACTTTTATTAATTGTTTTTGTGTTTAATTTGTAACAGCTGTCACAATAATAACAACTAAAAATACTTGCAGAACTTAATAATAACATTATTAAATTTGATTTGCATAAAATTTTTATAAAAAAAAAAACTTTTAAACTCGGTATTAATAAATAAATCGGTCGACGCAAAATTCATTCGAACGGTAGCTCGGCGGTAGCGATACTTCATTTTTATTCGAACGATTGCTCGGCGGTTGCGATACTTCATTTTTATTCGAACGGTTGCTCGGCGGTTGCGATACCTCATTTTTATTCCAACGGTTGCTCGGCGGTTGCGATACCATTTTTATTCAACGATTGCTCTGCGGTTGCGATACTTCATTTTTATTCGAACGATTGCTCGGCGGTTGCGATACTTCATTTTTATTCGAACGGTTGCTCGGCGGTTGCGATACCTCATTTTTATTCCAACGGCTGTCGGCGGTTGCGATACTTCATTTTTATTCGAACGATTGCTCTGCGGTTGCGATACTTCATTTTTATTCGAACGATTGCTCGGCGGTTGCGATAGAACGGTTGCTCGGCGGTTGCGATGCCTCATTTTTATTCCAACGGTTGCTCGGCGGTTGCGATACCTCATTTTTATTCCAACGGTTGCTCGGCGGTTGCGATACTTCATTTTTATTCGAACGATTGCTCTGCGGTTGCGATACTTCATTTTTATTCGAACGATTGCTCGGCGGTTGCGATACTTCATTTTTATTCGAACGATTGCTCGGCGGTTGCGATACCTCATTTTTATTCCAACGGTTGCTCGGCGGTTGCGATACTTCATTTTTATTCGAACGGTTGCTCGGCGGTTGCGATGCCTCATTTTTATTCCAACGGTTGCTCGGCGGTTGCGATACTTCATTTTTAGTTTTTTATTCCAGAAAAAAGAAAATTACGTTCCCCCCCCCGTAACTTATGGATTGCTTGACATATTGTGAATGCATGGTGTGCAAATGGATGTTATCAAGTTGTCGTGAAAAGTGTGTGTACTTGTGACGTTTCAACTTTTTTTTTAACTATTTCTCAACAGCGTTATCAAAAATAAAAAGTATGCCATATTGTGGGTACATGTCAGCGTAAATGAGAAATACCTCGTGGAAAGGAATAGTGCCATACAATACCATTCAATAATATCACCAATAGTGATGATTTGTGTTATTAAGATAGTTAATACATACAGAAACAAATTTAGATATTATTTTTCCATTTTTAACTGCACACGAAACCTTTTTTTATGGTGGATTTATTTCATATTTATATTTTAACTTATTTGAAGAGTTTTATCCACTATGTTCTTTTGTTACTTAATTTTATCACTACTCTACCAGTTTCTTAACGGCATATGGTAAGCCTTGAAAATTGACATGAAACGACATTAACGCCCCCTAGTGGCTACAGTCGTTTGTAATAGGAATTTTGACCTAAATCCACCTTCAAAACCTTTCACGATCATTTGCAAGATGTCAGTATATTCAGTATATATTTTCGAATTCCAAAAATGATTGTTAATTTTAGGTATGAATAGTAAATTTGTCACCTTCCACATTAGACCTGGTAGTGTAGTGGTCAGAGGAGTTGCTTTCTATTCGGACTATCTGGGTTCGATTCATTTCCGTTCTACTGTTTTTTTTTAATTAGTTTTTTTATACTATTGTATAAATTTAAATTAGATTAAAAATGTAAATGTTTATTTAAATTTTATTGGGAAAACAAACTATGAATCTCTGAACGCAAATGGAGAATAGTTCAAATAACCACCATAGCGCTGCGTTCGCTAGAAGACGGAAATTTACGAACGTCTCGCCGAAGGGAACTCGAACGAATGATTCAAATAACCACCGTGACGCTGCGTCGCTCGACTAATGACAACTTTCTGTAGCGAAATAAAAACAAAATTTGTGACTTGACAAAAAATAATAGGTCAATTCTAATTTGATGATTTGCCGTTTTTTGTGAAAAATCCATGATAAATTTTCTTTTTACTGTGGCCGTTTTTTTTCGCCTTTTTTTGTGTTACGTATTTATTGTGTTTCGTAAAACTCCATTTAATTCAATTTTTAATTTTAAGAAAATAAATTTAAGTGTTATTAAAATCTGCAGGTATTTTAGTTTTTATTATTGTGATAGGCTGTTTCAGCGTTCAAAACTATTTTCAAACGGTTTTGAACGTCGAAAAAAGCTGCCACAAAAAATAAAACGGAGTTCTACGATCCACAGTAAGTACGTAATATAAAAATGGCGATAAAAAACGGCCATAGTAAAAAGAAAAAATAACGCAAATATACATATTTTCAATAAACTTAATTGAATTAAAGCTGAAAAAAATACATATCCGTATCACGGAACGAACTCGCGATCTCTAGATATTGATGGACGAGTGTTATTTCTAAAATATAAGTGCTGATCAAACGTTGGTTTTAATCAGTTGAGGACTTCGAATGTTTTTTGTATTTTACCCTTTATTAAAAATTTGTATTTTACACACTTCAGTCGGGTATTTTTTTGCGCCGGCGGACCGTTGAAAATAAAAATCCCGCGCGAATTTCTGTAATTTGTTTTAAATCGCTATATCTTCGAAAACAATACCTTACCTTTCCCGCACACAAACGATTTTTTTGCAAATACCCACAGTTCCTATAAATACGTCATCGTCATCTTACGTCAAATAAGTTTTAATAAAAAATAAATAAAATAATGATATTTATGGGGATTGAACTCAGACCCAGCGATTGGAAGGCCGCTATCCTAACAACTAGACCACCAACTGATTTAAGAGTTGCGACAAATTTAATCTTTTTAAGTGAAAATAAATAATTTTTACATGCAAGTTTAAAAATGAATTCCAGACACGTATTTAAAAAAAAAACGTTAGTTGCCGCTGTCACCGCATAGCAGATAACATTAGCAGCACCTGACGGCCAAAGAATTCATTGATTTATAAACCGGCCTTTCTGAATTAAATGGTGGTTTAAAAATTTAAAAATACTTTTAAAAACTGGAGAAAAATAATTGCCATCATTTGAAAGTGAGTTTTTTTTAATAAACTTGACGTAACTTTTTTAAGCCGCATTTAAAAAAAACATGAACGTTGGTGTTCATAAAAAAATTGAACTGCACCCAACATTTGTTTTTTATTGGATTTTTTATGACCGCTTGTTGCAGAAAAAGGTTCAAAGGATTTTTTAATGATATTCGATTTTTAAAAATATTTTGTAAAACAGACGTAGAACGGTCAGAAAAAATTATATTTCTAATTTGATTTTGATGAATGCTAAACCTATATAAATTTTAAAAATATATAATTCATATTTTTCTCCTTATAAACATCATGTTTATGGTATTACGTAATAATATTATCATTATTTCGGAATAATAAATTATTCCTCTCCACCTTAATTAACAACGAGAATATTTCTAATAGATGGATGTAAAACGAAATATACACAAGTATATAGGTGAAGGGAACATAAACTCTATTTACGAAATAATAACCATTACCAGTTTGAAAACCATTTATTATAGACAGGCCATAGCTACAATAAAGAAAACAACTAATTTTTAACATTCAAATATTAACACATATTTGAAATTTTGCGCCTTAGAAACTATAGAAATTACAAAAAAAATATTAAATCAAAAAAATAATTTAGTTCACAAAAGAATAGCACCCTGTAAATCATCTTTGTTAACCACGATTCTTGGTTATTTTGACTCCTCCAAATCACTACTCCCACCATCCTCACCTAATAATGTTCTAGTTCATCTGGACAAAATGGCTATGACTAGTAAAGCAACTAGACAAGCGAAATATACCTTGGACAAAGATGTTGTGAATTATCACCTGTAATATTATACAACAAACTCCTACTTAGTATCAAACAAAGTAATTCAATCAATAATTGCATCAAGTCCAGCGAAACTTGGCTTAAGGAATTATCAGAAGAAGAACTGACTAGTAAATATTCTTAAAACAACGTCATAGAAATTACTGGAAATACCCTACCCAAACTTTGAAGTTGAAATATAGAAGTCGCTGAAACCCCTTTATTTAAAACCTATTTCGACTCAGCATAGGATCTCCTAATAAGGAGGACTATGAAAAATAAAAAAAATATGTATCCATTTTTTATATTTATACCTTACCTTAAAATGTCAAAATTATATAGAAATTAATAAAAAAATAAATTATTACTGTGCCTTTTTAATTAAAGTTAGTTTTAAGAACGCCAGTGAATGACATGGATGTGTCGAAACCGGTAGCGCAGTAATAAAATGAAGTAACCAATGTGGATACAACTCTTCAAACAAAATGTCTAGAAATTGTTACGTGTCAATTCCCAAGAAATACAAAAAAAAAAATTAAATTGAAATTTTACGAAATAAACACGTCAACAAACAATAAGTATACGAATACCCCTTTTGATTTACGATATACTCGTATAATTGTTACACAAAATTGACTATTGGTTTCAATATCGTGTGTGACGAAACAGCGAAACAACTAAATTTAATTAGCAGAATATCCATTGTAATGTGTAGTTTGGAAGTAATAATGATTAGGTTAAACTTTAACAGAGAATAATGCAAGGAACAGGGGAATGAAATTCGGTGTAAAAGGAAGACGGTTTGACCTACTGAACATTTACCGCCCTAATTCACCTCGTTCCCAATTGAGGGTTGTACAGGGGTGGCAAGTGCGGGCGAAGAGGAGGGGAGGGTGGGGGAGGAAGGTGGAGTGGCCCAAACACACTTCAAGCAAAACAGGTGTGAGAAATTCTTGGAAACGAAACTATTTGTTTGTTTTATTATTTTAGCATTGCCAAACGGTCTTAGAATGAGTAGAATATTCATTTCCCAAACCTCCTTGGCAGAATCAAAGTTGAAAATTATGCAGAAGTGCAGAGTTTTATTATTGCTGCCTCCGTGGTCGAGGGTAAAGCTCTCCACTACGAATCTAGAGGTCGCGGGTTCAAGAAAATTTGTCGTAATTACTTTGTGTTCTTTCACATTTTATTAAGTGAAAATAATATAAAGAGTATTTGGGGCATGGTTCCAGAGAGGAATATATTTTTAGTATCGCCCAAACCACCATTCAAAATTGAAACATTGCTTGAGATGAATTTTAGCCATATTTGATGACCAGATCTGAATGGCCAGGTACTTTACCCACCCCCGCCTTTTATAATTTCTTCCCCCTCTCCACTATCCACAGCCTCCTAACATATCCCAATTGGGGTTGCCATAGTCCCACTGGCTCCGAACGGTTGAGAGCAGTCTCTATTAACGCGCCTCACCGGGGTTATTAAGTATTTATTTTGACAGTTTTGAAAGAATACGGTTGAAAAATAGTCTAATTGTAACAATTACACGATTTTAAATATTTATACTACTAGGCAAATGCGACAAAAGCAAGAAAGGTCAAAACTGATCCAATCTAATTTTGTTTACAATTTTTATTTTCAGAAAAAAAAGATATACCTTTTGATATATAGAGTGATTACTTGATTGCATTAACCAAATAACCAGTGAAGTTTTACCTGATAAATTCTCACATTATACATAAATAAATACATACGTCTTGTTCTTAATAACCAAGACAATTGAACAGTTAATTCCAAAAAGTGTGATCTATTCCAATTTCCAAGAAAACTGATGCCAATTTAGATAAGACCTTTCGGTTTATGTTTTCAGTGGTTAATTGAATAAAAACAATACAGCACAATATAACAATAATATCAATTTTTTAAATAAAGCCCAAAAAGGAACTCCAGTCCATTTAAATTTAAAAATAAAAAAATTTGACATCCTAACTTAATTTTCTGTTTTTTTAATTTTTTTTTTTAAAGTCGTTTTCATGGTTAAAATAATTGTTAAAGTTTCAATTTTTTTTAAGCCCACCAAAACGCACGAAATCTATGGATTGTTGGGTGTGACGTCACACGAGCAGTCGGATTAGCAGTTCAATAGGCAGTAATCGATATTGTATGAATTTCATACAAAACTTCAAGAATTTTATACTCAAATTTAACTGCTTTTCATTGAAGGAAACATTGTAGAATATCAGAGTCTCGTTACTATTGTAGGTGAATTGTACCTAAGTGTAAAAATATATTCATATCCGCAACTAATTAACAATTTATTAGCGTTCAAAGGAAGTCCATAGCTAACTTTTTAAACTAGCTTAAAATCAGAATCGCTTGCATTAATAGCCTCTTTCATTTTTTTACGCATGCGCGGAAAACAGACGCATGCGCATGCGCATCTGCGGACTTCAACAATCCGTGACAGCAGTAGACAGATATTAACTTGAATGTGTTGGATAAATTGAATAGGTTTGAAATATTGGTGTAACTTCAATGTCTTGAAATAAAAATAAATATGCATTGTAAGAAATAATAGGTTATCATTAGAAATCCCCCGCTTCCAGAATAAGTGAAGAAATAATCACCAAAGTGCCATTGACATTGTCGTTGGAAGGGGTATAGAGTATTATTACGTATACAAATTCGTTAAAATTGGTACGAATTTTCAAGCAAAAACTCTCAACTAGTCACAATAAATAAACATAATGATTTTACGAGCGAAATGAAACTGTAAACAGCGAAATTATAAGCTAAAAACATGATAAACAACGGAAAAACATCTTATCTGGTTAGAGTTGGGCTCAAAAACGACATTTGTGACGTCAAAAGCAGTGGTACCAACAAAACATGGTGTTTTGATGGTACCGTTTTTAATTCACTTTTATATAACGATTTATAAATTCTACGTATAATTATATACAATAAAAGTTATATATTCAGAATCGGCATTTGCTGATCTATAAGAACATATTTTTTTAGAGCCATTAAATTTTTCACTGGAGTTCCTTATTGTTCAAAACCTCTGTGGTTTACCCTACAAGGCGTTAGTATAGGTAGTTTTTCATTTAATAGCCTACACCTTTACAGGGGCAGCCGATAAGACAGGGGTGGGGCAGCCTTGCCCAGTACCGCACAGGAAGTGGGGTGCATTTTCCTTCCCGTAAATTCAATGACACGTATCGGAATGATCATTTCGTGATGACCTCTCTACTTAGAAAATTTAAGTATGGTGATAAATTCTGTGTATACGATATTTACGTGGCGGCGCCCACGATCGCAAAGTTAAGCGTGCCAATCTGTTATGTTACATTCTATCTAGAATCATGGTTAGGTAATAGGTTATGCGTCTCGACTTTCTGTTCTTAATAGTGGAATATGTTATATCAATACTGATACACCATTGATTGA
Source organism: Halesus radiatus (assembly GCA_022606495.2). Taxonomy (NCBI): domain Eukaryota; kingdom Metazoa; phylum Arthropoda; class Insecta; order Trichoptera; family Limnephilidae; genus Halesus; species Halesus radiatus. Next base: position 29,133 of record JAHDVE020007690.1, read on the forward strand.
ACTGGCTGTCGCTACTAAGTAACTGTATCCCAAGATACCCAATCTCATCCTACCCATGTCATTGGCTCACATCTTCGTGGTTATAGTATATACAGTTTTTTTTAATTTTTTTTTTATTATTATTATTATTTTTTAAATTAAATAAATCCTTATGTGCCTCCATATCCACAACATTTAGTGAATTCAAAATGATTTCGGAAAATGCGAAAGTTTTCAAAAATCTGTAATATATAAGTGATACCTATGAGATCATTCCTACCCATTTCAAATAAGCTCATAATCTTAAATCAATCGGGTTCTGGAGGCAAACATTTTAACCTGACCTAACTTGCAGTATTAAAATGTTGTATATTTCCACCCCGGCTAAAAGTGGTGTAAGTAACTCCATTCTGATGAACTTAATTACAAGTCCGAGTGATGTATTTTGAGCTTCGAATAGCCTAGAAAGATATTAGTTCTTATCTAAGCATAATCACTGCAGCGACGCTACGGGCGGTGTGAGGTATTTATACGAAGAAAATGCAAACGGTTAAGAAACAGGGCATGCATTATCTACTTAGATACCTTGGAAAAGATAACCCTCAATTGCGTACCGGCATGGGATGGTTAGAAGCAAGAGTGTTCGTGAATAATCTATCGACTAATTTTAATCAAGGTACATTTTGTCAAAATATACGTACAATATATAATATGATGATGGCGAATTAGTTAAAATGAATGTAGGATGTAAACATGTACGAGTAAGTATCAACATTTATATGAGATTGGAATAAGTGTGAAGTTAGTCAAGATCTTTGGTTAAGTATCCAATTGGAAAATGCAAATTTAGCTCAATGAAGGCCTTATACTTTAGTCGGATCAAAAAGGCTTTGTGTTGGTATGTCGGCTAGGAGAGAGGCTAATGCGATACTGTATTTGAATAACAGGATAATGTGTACACATACGAAAGCTACGGTACACATATGACTTTAAAAGGAAAAAGAACAAGAAAAAGAAAACATACCCATCATATGCTTGGCCTTAAGCACCTTGGGTGGGCTGCGGTACTCGCCCGTCGCGGCCAGCCCGCCCGTGATGCTCGGGAGCCGGATGTCCAGGTGCGAGCCCTTGTCCGTGACGATCTTATTGTTCATGGCGTACAGCTTGGTGGTGATATCTCGCGCTATGAGCGTCGTCACCACGGTGGCCAGATACGTCTCCTTCACGAACAGGTACTCCAGCGAGGAGCGCTGCCAGTACAGGTAACGGCAGGAACTGGCTGCTACTATGGACACCTGCGGTCAATAAATTCATTTTGTAAAAATCTACATGACTTTTAATTTTCAAACTTTTTATTTAGGAATATTTTGTTATTGTACAACACATTGTGAACATTTCTAATTAACTGATCGACTGCTAGGCTGATTTTGTCAATATGCATTGCTCTGCATTTTCCAAAATATAACATCAGATTGTTCGCGTAGTCGCGCAGGCCAAACAGCGAATTCGCAGCAAAGACGATCCGGTTGATTATGATTTCAGCCTTGGAAAAATACGTAAAATATTCCACTCCTCACTTTATATTATGTTTATTCAGCAAACCTTCTAACCCACAATAGGTTCATTGCGGTGAATATTATCTGTAAAAGCAAGAGGCTATTTAATATTAGAGAAGAAAACGTACTATGCGGTAAAGTGGATTAATCACGTTCAAAATGTGGGTGCCACAGGTGAGAGGTTCGTGTTTCCCCCTATTAAATATATCTGGGAAATAGATTACCTTCCGGTACTAGAACCCGATCCTTCGGGAGGTTTCTTTTAAATGCAATATGAGCGCACTCACGGAAAGTAAAAAGGTTTTAAGCTTCCGCAAAGAAGATTTACTTAACTATTGTAATGTGTAACAGGTTAAAACTAGGTTGTTACCTAATACGATGATGGATATCGAAAAGCAGCTGCATTTACAAAAGGATAAAATAAACCACGCTTAGCATTTATTACGTTATAATACCAATATGCAGTAAATATTGTGTTGCCTTCATTACAAATATATAAAATTAATATCAGATTAATCATCACATTACAGGGAACAATATTATAGGTCAACAGCGCTACGCCACAACATCCACATTGAAGTGGCTCTGTGTCGTGCGAGTAGCGCGACTAACAGATGACTGTTGTATGTCCAATATGATTGGATGGAATAACTTATAAGAGAGAGAAATATTTGCCGGCATCTGATGCCAAAGGCCCCAAAAAATCGGCCAAGCTTGACATTTGAGCGAGGCCTATGACCAAAGCTAGACGCCAGAAAGCTTGTGAAGAAAAATAAGAAGTTTGTATTATTAGCTATTAAAATAACGGCACACATACAATAGACCATGTACCATATTACGTGCTTACAATAAGTACCTGAAAATATGTATGATTTTTATGTGATTTGGTTACACATTTTAAATATTAAGTACAAGTTTTTTTTTGTAAATTAGTTTTGTAAATTAGTAAAGTTTTTTTTTGTAAATTATCTCAGTCACATTTTCAACGATGTTTATATTCCTTCATTCACCGCGCGTTGCATAAAAGATATTAAAATAAGCTCGCGTGAACCATTAACTGTACCCCCAAACACTTGCCCAAGAATAAACAAGAAACCGTGTTCATGATAGAAGTAACCACTTCACTGGAATTATACCAGTAGCCTCCAATCATGCAGTCTTAGAAGCAATTACAGTCTTGTTTTCGTCGAGAAAGCAGCGTAATTCAGCCTCGAGGGGTAGGCTCTCGAATAAGGAGCACTTAAATAATAATGACCAAGGTTCGTAAAGAGAGAAGTTCATAATTTATTCAGCTGCCACGACGGTCGCTCTTCACGAAGTAGTGAAAACATTAAGACAAGGAACTGACTTATAATATACAAAAATATGAAAAGTACTAAAACTTCTACGAGGCTTATGATTCAGGTTCGTAGGGGATGATTCTGTCGGAACTAATAAACATCCTACGTGTAATTAATTCACCCCCTAGCGAGTGCCCAGCCTGCGCGTATTTGATTTATTTTGATCACATATACTGCTTTATATACTGTTTAACAAATGTTTAACATTTGCTTTATATACTGTTTAACAAATCACTCTCTACTGGATACTTTCCACAAATATGGAAACTTAGCTACCTAACTCCTATATTCAAAAGTGGTGATAAATCCCTTGTAGAAAATTATCGGCCTATCTGTATTCAATCGTCAATACCAAAACTTTTTGAAAAATTGATTCTTAAGAAAATCAGTTTCATTGTAAACTTTTGTATCGCAACTAGTCAACATGGCTTTATCTCTGGCAGATCAACTTTGACTAACCTAACATTATATGAAAATTTCATTTCCAATGCACTTGCCAATAAACAACAAGTTGATTCCATATATACAGACTTTAGTAAGGCGTTTGATAAAGTCTGTCATAAAATTCTCATTAATAAACTTTTGAATCTTGGCATTAATGGAAACTATTATCCTGGTTTGAGAGTTACTTACTTGGGCGTCAGTTAACTGTCTTTATCAATGATCATTCATCATACACGTTCGAAGCTACCAGTGGCGTACCCCAGGGTTCGCATCTTGGTCCCATACTTTTTAATTTATTCATAAACGACGTAACAAACATATTCACCCGTGTTCTCATTTTAATGTTTGCTGATGACATGAAGATATATAGAATTATTGATAATATCGAGGACTGTCTGTTGCTTCAATCTAATCTTAACAGCCTTTACGACTGGTGTCTTAAAAACAAATTAACTCTTAATGTAAAAAATGCCAACTTATGAGATTCCACAGAAAAAAAAAACCACTGCTGTTTACTTACTTTCTCAATAATCACACCTTATTATCTGTTGATGAAATCAGAGACCTTGGTACAACCTTTGACACTAAATTAACATTCATTAAACATATTAATAATATAACCAGTAAAGCAATGCAAATGTTAGGATTTGTCTTACGGATTTCGAAGGATTTCAAAAATTTAAGAATTGTCAAATTACTGTACACTTCTCTTGTTAGAAGTCAACTAGAATTTAACTCCAACATTTGGAATCCTTACTACAGCGTACATGAAAATTCCCTTGAGCGAGTCCAACATAAATTTTTACGTTACATTAATTTTAAATTAGGAATACCCATCGAAAACATTAATTACCTCTCTCTGTTACAATTAATGGGACTCGATACATTAAAAGAAAGAAAAATTTGTTCAGACCTATTTTATTTATTTAAAATTGTTAACAACTTGTTGAACTCCCCTGAACTTCTCTCATTAATATGTTTCCATGTACCGGGTCGAACAGTACGCCACAAATTACCTTATCATTGTAACAATATAGGATCAAACGCTGAACTCAATTCCATAATGAATCATCTGCATGTACTTGGTAATAAATATGTTTTAGACGATGCTATAAATATTGAAAGGATATCAACGTACAAATATTACTGTATTAAAGCTGTTTGTCAGCGCTTCGATCATAATTAAACTTACTATTGATTGTATTCACTCCTCAACACACAGTTTGCGCCATTGCACATTGTTATTATTTCTATGTTCATAATTGTAATGCACTGTTTTAACTTGTTTTATGTAAAAGCCCTAAGGGCGTAAATAAATAAATAAATAAATATCTTATTCGCTTTTTTTTTGTCGGAAATGAATCACAAAAAACAGAAATACACATATTTTGTCGGAAAGGAATCACAAAAAACAGAAATACACATATTTTTGTCAGAAAGGAATCACAAAAAACAGAAATACACATATTTTGTCGGAAAGGAATCACAAAAAACAGAAATACACATATTTTGTCGGAAAGGAAACACAAAAAACAGAAATACACATATTTTTGTCAGAAAGGAATCACAAAAAACAGAAATACACATATTTTGTCGGAAAGGAATCACAAAAAACAGAAATACACATATTTTTGTCAGAAAGGAATCACAAAAAACAGAAATACACATATTTTTGAAGGGTTCACTACAGAATTGTTTATTACTAAAGTCTTCATTGAAAACACTGAGCACTTTTTATCTACCTTTAGCAATTTTATCTCAGACTGGAATAGTTCAGTGCTAAAGTATGTAGTATGTCACACAAAAACACATCGTAACTTACAATATTACAAATGTGTGCCTACACTCAATTCTTATCATTATTACTATTATTGTTTGACACTGTACTAGATCTCATTACTAAGGGTCGATATGTCGGAACTGAAACGGATGAATTTGATAAAAAAACATTCATTTAACATTTTTTTTGAGGTAGAGGTACCCGAAACGTTTTTTTTTCGATTTGAAATAGAATCTTCGGGGAAAGCGGATATCAATTACACGAACACGTCTAACGTGTAATATACCCGTGTCATTTTGTGTCCTCGCCTTATTCGAACTGCTAGACTCCCAGACTAATGGAGAATAGTATATCACACATCGATTCTACATGCACAAAACCCTTCTTGGCAGAGTGTATCCGGGAAGATTAGCATTGAGTAGAATTGCCTTGTCAGAGTTGTGACAGTTCGGCACCAAAGGAACCCTGCTTGGTAGTGTAAACCTAGCGGTTTCAATTTCGCTATCAGAGTAACATGGGTGCGGATATTTGATTGCATTATATATGCGCGAGTGAGGTAAAGGAATGGATAAATGAGCAATGAGCATGTTAGACATGTTAGGAGACTTGCCTCGGAGAGGTTGTGTAGGGACTTACCTTGAATTTTTCATCGACGTTAGCACGAGAGGACTCAAATTCGGGTGAGTCAAGGAACTCGCAAGGCAAAATCGGGTGGAGAAACTGGGATCCACTGATGACATTTACCTGTTGACAATTATAATAATTTACAATAATTAACATTTCTAATTATCATCATATCGCTTGACTTGGAAAAAAAACAAGAAAAATATGTGCTATATTTCAAAACATTAAAAACACGGTTTATTTAGTTGAGTATCTCTTTAAACTCGTTGTAGGACACGTTGCACTTGCACACAGTATGTAAATAAAACAACATCCCGTTAATCTATATTCATCTGATACGCGGAGGTTCTGTTTGAATCAATAATAGAATAACTGTCATTATTGGGGCAACAATGCCATACCATCACGTCTTTGGTAAGTTAGGTACAGCTGGGTATTTTTTTATTTTATTTTTTTATTAGGTTCTATTTAAAGGTTTAACATGTATGTGACTTTAGTAATAATTTCCACGTACAGAGCATAATTATAAGAACAGTAAGTAAGTACAGCACCCTTGAGGTGATCTTTCACAAAAACGGCGCTATACAAGTCATCCAAGGATTATTATTATTATTATTATAACAAAAGTACAAAGTCACAGTATTCACAGTCCTCCTCACTAGTGAGAACTGTTCTGAGGCGGCCTGTACTTTTTTTTTTTTACTTATTATCCATTTATCTTAATTTGATTTTATGTAGGTTGCAAGTTCACAATCACTCAGATTTACCAGCCATGTTTCGACTCTATTTTTAAGAATATTCATTTCTGTATCTTTTTAAAATTGATTTGGAAAGACATTATAAAGTTTTGCAGCATGAAATTTAACATTCCTGTGTCCAAAAGATGTATTAAATTTGCGTATAACCAGTATATTTTGGAGTATTCAGATATATTTTTAAAAAGGTTAAATAAGACATCTTTTGAGTATAGTTTTATAATGTTAAAAAATTTCATCCGACGGAGTTCTAACCGGGACTTTTAGAATTTAGTCTTTATTATTCCTTAAGCATAATAAACTTTTTTGATATCGTTTATGTTGAGCATATTACGGATGTTTATAAAGAAGTACATGAACTTGGTGAGTTTTTTTGTAATTATGTCGATGTGTGAGTTCCATCTGAGATATTCATCAATTTCAATACCAAGATATTTAATGCTTTTAGAGTGCACTATAGTGGGACAGAGGCATGATAATCCTTGATTATGTTGAAAGATTCCTCATCATTTATGTAATTTGAGGACATAGTCATCAGTCGGCTGTCCTCTGGATGTTATAGAAAACGTCAGATATTTTGTTTTATTGACATCACGTGAGAGAATTTCTATTAAGCCATTTTTGCAGAAGACCAAATCCATGTTCCGCTTCTTTTTAGGTATTTTTCCAGTCTCTTTCAATAAATACAAAAACTGTGTCATCAGCAAAACTAATGATTTTTCCTCTAATTTGTAGGTTACAGATATGATTGATGTGTATTATAAATAATATGGGTCCCAGTACGCTTCCTTGCGGTACATCATAGTTGGTTAAGAGAGGTTTACTTTTTCGTTTGTTGATTTGAACGCACTGCGTATATAACTTTTTACCAAGTTTAGAGTTGTATTTGACATACCAATTTTTGTAAGTTTTGCAAATAGGATTTTATGATCTATTGTATCAAAGGCCTTTTGTAGGTCTATGAAGACTGCCGAAGATTTTTTTCCACTGTGTAAACTTTGTATGATCATATCTGTAATTTTTTCTATAGCGTCACCAGTACTTAGGTTCTCTCTAAAGCCATACTGCGTTTCTGATAATATTTTTTTTATATTCTAGATAAAATAGAAGTTGTTTTTTTAGTATTCTTTCCAATATTTTTGAAAATGTATTTAGTAGGCTTATCGTCGATAGTTGTTTATGTTTACGAAAAAATCCTATGTTTACGAAAAAATTATTGACATATTCAAGAATTTGGTCAGGATTATCCGTATATATTGTTTATATTTAGCTCGTCAATTGATGCAACGTTGGTAGATTTAGAGCTGGTTATTTCATTTATTATTTGACATATTTTCCGAGGATTTTGTTCACAATCTTCTATTTTTTTATTATACTAGGTTTCTTTTGTGTCGATAATAATTTTTTCTTAATTTTATTTGGTGTGCTTATTTTTATTGACAGCATAGTAGTGTAATGATCGATTATAGTTGAGTTATGTACAACAGTTTGAGTGATTTCTTTTGTTTTATTCATAAAATGGTATATGCAACTTTCAGAGTTGTCCATTTTTTGAATGAAAACATTTATTAGACTTTCCAGACCATGAAAGGCTAACATCTGCAGGTATTGCATTATTTTGGGGTGTCCATTATCTAAAATATTTATATTTACATCTCCAATAAGAAATATATTTTTCGTTTCTTTTAGTAAGCAGAGTTCTTCGTCTACGGATTTAAGGAATGGGTCTATATTTCTTGATGAAGGCGATCGATAAATTGCGAACATAAATTTTTCTTCACTGATTTTAATTTTTAGACAATTGGCATTTGTTATAATAATTTCATCTACTTCAGCTTTTACTTCCTTTTTAATATATATAACTACTCCATCATTTTGTTTTTTGTTATTTAAACTTGAGTAGGTTGTATATCCAGCAATTTTCGTCTTCAAATATTTATCGTTTATCCAACATTCCGTAAGAATTATTATATGAAGATTAACTTTCAAATATTTTATTAAAATTTGCAATTCATCAAAATTCTTCTTAATACTTCTTATGTTTTTGTGTAATATATTGAAATAATTATTGTTTAACATTGACAGGTCTTATTATCATTGGAAGATACTCTCAGTATCGCCCTGGTGAAAGACCACTATTCAGAATTGAAACGTGGCTTCAAATGACTTTTAACCGTGTTTGGTGACCAGATCTGAATTTCCCCACCTCCCACTTCCCCTCCTCTTTCCTTCCCCAATACCTCCAGTCTCACAGCATTCCCCAATTGGGAATGCCATAGTCTCACTGGCTCCAGACGGTTGGGAGCAGTTGGGACTCTTGTGCGGTATTCATATAAAAAAAGGTCTGGTTTGGATATTTTTATTTGTTATTATTAATTTCTATATATTTTTGATAGTTTAAAAAAAATACATATTACAGATTTTTTTCGTAGTCCTCATTAGGAGGTCCTGCGATGAGGCGAACTAGGTTTTGAATAAGAGGGTTTCAGCGACGTTACGTTCCGATACAGATTTAATCATTATATTCCAATGAAATAATTTTTTTCGTTCCGACATGCTAGGTGAGCATTGAACTAATTATGTAACCAATTCTCCCAGAAACAGAAAATTTACTAGATTAGGCACTTAAAATAACTTTATTAATGAGTTAAATTTAAAAAAAAAATCAGAAAAGCTACATTCAGTCAGGCTTTAAAAATCACCCGATAGATTCCTTATAGCAAATAACGTAAAAAGTACTTAAATTGCGATGTTTTCAGTGACCGCCATTGGTTAGCAAAATAACCTAGGTGCTTTTCTGGTCTCAATTTGAACAGCATCCGCATAGATTTGGCGCGCATTGCTCTATGACCAAAGTTAGGCTATGTGAAGTTTTTCAACTTCGGGTATAATATGTGTATTTCATTATTATCTATCGCCGGTTGTTGTGGTCAACTGAATAAATAACCATACAATTTACTTACAAAATTCATGGAAAAATTTACATTTTTATCAGATATTTGTTGTATATCGGGGTAGGCACAGCTTTTGAGCCTTTATGGACTGCACGCCACTGCTGTATAGTGAGTGCAATTAGGGGTACTTGTTATGGCATTTTGAAATAGAGATACAAAAGAGCACTGTATCCACCATGTCTGCAGAAAATAATCTCGCTCCCACTTTACAGACATGTTTATACAAATATTTTAATTCGTTGGAACGGAATCATCTGGCAATATGTATTCATGTATATAATACCTGCAACCATAAATAAACCAATAAAATAATATCGGGTACTCCTTTGATAATGACGGATGGAGAAATTTTGAAGGAAGTATCCGAAATGAAATATTTACTTGTTATTTTAGATTCCAGACTGACTCTATATATTTTATGAAGAGAATCGCCAAAAAGTCCAACTACTAGTCTAAGAAGATATATCAGTGCAGAATCCTGTAAAACTATATACAATGTTCCTGATATTAATTATTGTAGCAGTGTTTTGTTCTTGTCAAAAGAGAAGGATTTTAGAAAACGAACAGTTTTGCGAAACAAAGCCACGAGAATAATTTTAAGATAAAACAAGTATTCCAATCTTTAAAAAATGCGAAGGGATCTGAACGTACAGTCTTTCACGCAAAATTACATACTTAAATGTAATAGTTTTTCTCTTGAAAATATTGAACGGTCAACAAAATCCAAAATTTTTAAGAAAAAATAATAAACATCCACACAGACATAACCACTTTACAAGAAGAAGAAATGGAATAAGACTTATCTTTCGAAAGAAAACAAAATCGTAAAACTCAAATACTATATATAGCCACGAAGGTCTTCAAAGAAATACCGGCCAATATAAAAGCAGAGGGAAATTTTATGAAATTTAAGAAGGAAGTGATGAAATACGTAAAGTGCGATTTTTTTTGACGTAATTTGTGAAGTATGATTTGTAATCATTGTTAATTCTATATTGTGACTTTAATTGTAAAAATGCTAGTGCGTAGATATAATGTTCATATGATAATGCATGTAACCGATGTACATGTGTTTTATTTTAATTTAAATAAATAAGTAAAATAAATTTGTGCAGTATGATTTGTAATTATTGTTAATTCTATATTGTGACTTTAATTGTAAAAATGCTCGTGCGTAGATATAATGTTCATATGATAATTCATGTAACCGATGTACATGTGTTTTATTTTAATTTAAATAAATAAGTAAAATAAATTTGTGAAGTATGATTTGTAATTGTTATTGTATGTTGTATTTTAATTGTAAAAATATATTGTGAATATTATGTTCATATTAACCGATGTAATGTTTAAATTTAAATAAATAAAAAGTAAATCTCATGATTTAATATTATTGTTAAATTCTATATTGTGACTTTAATTGTAAAATGCTCGTGCGTAGATATAATGTTCATATGATAATTCATGTAACCGATGTACATGTGTTTTATTTTAATTTAAATAAATAAGTAAAATAAATTTGTGAAGTATGATTTGTAATTATTGTTAATTCTATATTGTGACTTTAATTGTAAAAATGCTCGTGCGTAGATATTATGTTCATATGATAATGCATGTAACCGATGTACATGTGTTTTATTTTAATTTAAATAAATAAGTAAAATAAATTTGTGAAGTATGATTTGTAATTATTGTTAATTCTATATTGTGACTTTAATTGTAAAAATGCTCGTGCGTAGATATTATGTTCATATGATATTGCATGTAACCGATGTACATGTGTTTTATTTTAATTTAAATAAATAAGTAAAATAAATTTGTGAAGTATGATTTATAATTATTGTTAATTCTATATTGTGACTTTAATTGTAAAAATGCTCGTGCGTAGATATTATGTTCATATGATAATTCATGTAACCGATGTACATGTGTTTTATTTTAAGCTAAATAAATAAGTAAAATAAATTTGTGAAGGATGATTTGTAATTATTGTTAATTCTATATTGTGACTTTAATTGTAAAAATGCTCGTGCGTAGATATTATGTTCATATGATAATGCATGTAACCGATGTACATGTGTTTTATTTTAAGTTAAATAAATAAGTAAAATAAATTTGTGAAGTATGATTTGTAATTATTGTTAATTCTATATTGTGACTTTAATTGTAAAAATGCTCGTGCGTAGATATTATGTTCATATAATAATGCATGTAACCGATGTACATGTGTTTTATTTTAAGTTAAATAAATAAGTAAAATAAATTCAGGCAAATCTATTTGTGCACACCGATAGTGGTTCAAACTGATACGAACTAGTTTGCAAAAATGTTTTCTACACCCGCCCGTAGTAATCCCTTACCCGCAGTACACCACTTCACAAGGAAGAATATTTTTAAATCGAAAGTATCGGAATACAACATGAAAATCAAATTATATCTAAAATTTCAATAAAGGATATTTTTTTAACCGCGTATAAGTAGTACCCATTTGAATAGTAATAGTATTGTATTGCCTACTAACATTTTATTTAAGGTATATAAATGAGGTAATTAATTTCAAGAAACAGGTCATACAATACCCGTTGGGAATATTCGGGTTTTCCAATGATCCAAAGATTTTCATATGCACTTGGGGGTCATCGAGCGGAACACTTATGTACTATTGTAAGGGATAAACGTATGTTCCATGCTTTGGCTTTGTATTATGCTTTTGCTTAATATCCCAGAAAATTGGCAGCAAGTCTGTGCGAGTATTCACGAGAGCGTGACCGGGCACACAGAGCTGTATACAAATTGAGAGGATTTTACTATTATTTAAACAGTTTTGTTGCATCTTAGTTAGGAAAAAAAAAACAGTTGTAAAGTTTTCTAACATTATGTGAATGTGCTAAATTAAAACGATAGAGAACATTGTAAACATAATAAGGCGGAAGAAAATACATCTAGCGGTTATGACAGTTTTAATTCTGTTAGCATGAGCGAAATCGGAAGACCTACCTGAACGCAGATATACTCAAATTTCGACCGGTTTCGGTCGGACTCAACCTTTTTGTCTTTCTCAAACTTAGTTTACGTTTGTACATTCCTGAAGAAGGTTGAGTCCAACCGAAACCGGTCGAATGCAGAATTATATATAAATAAAATAAAGTGGGTTAAAAGAAAAACATTTTTCATTTAAATTATAATGTCAAGCCACAAAGTGATTGCTTTTAAAATAATATAGTAGATTCTGCGACAAACACTAGATTAATGGGTGGAAATAGATGAACACAGAGAAAACTCAAGAACTATGAATACAGACGTGCTTCTAATAGTTGTGTTGTAACATCTTCACATAAATAACGCACAGACGTAGGCAAAGAGAGGATACAATGGAAATCTTAGTGATTGAACTGTACGAATCCAGAGGTCAGCGAATTATTATTATAGATAGGTGTGATAAATAAAGTGATAAGATATTATATATATTGGAAGAATGGATAAAAGAGAAAACCACTTCAATGTGATGACGTCCACCCAGATAATATGGGTGTCGTGTCTTTCATACAATATCACTGATTATAGGTTGCTATAATAACAAAGTCTTTATTTCAGCAGAACAAAGCGGTAAGTGCAATACTATGTTTGCCATATAAAAAAATGCATTCAAAAATAATAAAAAATTACATGATGTAGAAATAAAATATAACAAATAAAATAAAATTAAAATAACATATTTAGCACTAATGCTACAGTGTCCTGAGGGAAATTCTCCACATACGGTGTAGGGGTGCGCCCTGACACTAGGCGACGGCCTGGACAAGAGTGTTTTACGATCTCCGGTAGCGCTGACTCGTCCCGGCTATTCTGTGGCGCATCAAACTGAAAAATTCAATATTAAGCTATGCATATCGGCTGAATAAAACATAATCTTCTTCTTATTCTCAGAGCAGGAAGAGAGAGGAATATTCCGGGCTTCAATTGATTCGTATCGTATCGTACGATTGGGGATATATGTTTGTTGAAATTTCCTAAAATCTCATTACACCACCGGCTAATTGATGGAGATATTTTTTGTCATTTTGGCAAATGATTTGAGCTGATTGAGCCGGAGGCAAAAGTAATAAATTTCGTAAGTGTCAGGCTCCAGTCAGAATTTGGTTCCATTTCCATCATAATTATAATCGTTCAAGGAATATTATTCGTCGCTGTCACAGTGCCAAGAACAATGATCCAGTGGCGAGGACCTTAAAACTTTATTACTTCATCGTTTTATTCATAAGCACGATGTATGGTCCCTTCCTTTGATGTCCCTCCCCACATTAAAAGCTCTGTATGAGAAGTGGTAAGGCCTGATGAAAGTCTGAGTTTGTTTCAAGCACGAAGATCCAAAGTATCTTCCACATACCTTGATATTGTCGATGTTTCATTATTGTTTATGTTTTACTACTAGTTATTACTCGGCTTGAACATATTTAAATATACATATTTTTTTGGGATCAAAGATTTGCATGACGTCTTGTCTTATTTTTTGGCAGTTAACATTTCAGACGGTAAAAGCTGGGTAAATTTTAAGCAAGAACTTTTCGAAAGTTTTTCCTGCTACAGAAAACAGATGCGCGGATATATTTAATAAGGTACAGCTTCGATTACATGCACTGTTTTGGTAGTAAAATAATACCGTAGACGCCTTCATAAAATGTTGTCTACTAATGCATCAATGTTTCAAATTCAATCCAAGAAAGTTGATAGAAAACTTCTGGATGGTAGGAATTTTTATATTTAAAAATATTGATTTGGAGACAATTAACCATTTAAAACTTTTAAGCATTTTACTCATGGCTTTAAGCTAACAAGGAAAATAATTGTAATTTAAATGAATGCATTTACGTATTAAATTTATCGCCACACATCGCAGCGAATTGAATATATACATTTTGATAATAATTTTTCAGTAAACTATGGCAGATGTAAAAATAAATAACTACTTGGAATGAGGATTACATTTGTAGCTTGCATTTAACATTTTAAAGAGAACATGGAAAGTGCCAAATGCCATTTGCGTATTCGTAGGAAATGACATGCCAAACCTTATCATCACAATCCCATTATTTCGACTAGCTGGCAATGACGGTGGGCAATTAGCTAAGCAGAAACGAGATAAGTTTGATGTAAAAATGGTTTCCGCGAGGCTTGGCAATGAAACGGTTGGCGCTCGGTTAGGAGGAGGTGACTCTCATCAGAGTTAATGCCGCCGAAGAGAGACTGTGCCAAAAACTACGGTCCGTGGCAAAGGCTGGAAGCAGCGTGGCGTAACACTTCCTGCGAGGAATTGCTACCAAAGTTGCGAACATATTTGTCCAAAGTAGAACGTGATTAATCATTAAGCTCTATTATTATTCCGAGTTAAATGTTAGTAGATACAGTGATTATTATTCAAAATACTTATCGTAGATGACGCAGAAGAGATTTTCGTCTAAGTATTTATTATTTGAGTTTCTTTACATTGTTCACATGTTAGTGATAAAAACTCTGTACAGAGATATGTATGTTTTATTTCTATTATTCATTTATTACATAAGATTAAAGAAAATATTTGAAGATAATAATAGCAAGCAGAAGACAATACAACCAAATAGACAAGCTGATAGTACTGTGAAATGGGTGTATCCATGTGCCCAAAGTAGCCAATTTTTATTTCGTATTTCGGATGAAGTGATCAAACATTTTTGAAGATCGGCAGTGCTTGCGGAATAAAAAAAACATTTTTATTGGCTTGTCTGGGGCCTAGGAGTCGAGTGGTCTTGTGTAAATTACAAACATTAGTTTTCTTTCAAGTCAGTGTAGATTACACTTCTAGGGATTGCCTATTAAGTTATACTAACTAAATATACCATACTAACTAAACTGATCAACCTGAGCTTGAAAGAAGGTCAATTTCCAGATAGTTGCAAGATCGCTAGGGTTATTCCAATACATAAAGGTGCTTCAAAAACCCAAACTTCCAACTACAGGCCCATTTCTGTCCTACCGATTTTATCAAAAATATACGATAGGTTAAATAACTTTCTACAAAAAAAAAAAAAATTATATTCCAAGCAGTACGGTTATAGAAAAAAATCAAACACTCTTTCTGCATGTAATGACCTTATAAATAAACTCAGAACCAACATAGATAACGGAAATTATGTCATAGCAATTCTAGTAGACCTTCAAAAAGCCTTCGACACCGTGAGTCATAAAATATTGGTTAAAAAATTAGAAAAAACAGGTGTAACTGGTCCTGCTCTTAAACTTATTAAATCGTATCTAATTAACAGAAAACAATATGTTAGTATAGGAGATAAAAACAGCCAACTCAATGGCATTAACTATGGAGTTCCCCAAGGTTCCATACTGGGGCCACTTTTATTTCAAATATATGTAAATGATGTATGCCAGTTAAATTTAAACGGTGAAATTTTCTTGTACGCAGACGACACTGCAATATTTTACTTTGGAAAAAACTTGGAAATTTTATTAGAAAAATCTCAACTGGATCTCAATATAATAAACAATTGGCTAATTAAAAACATATTAACAATTAATGTTAAAAAAACTGGTTACATGATCTTAAGTTCACCAAAAAGAAAGACGCCGATTCATAAACCATTACAAATAGAAGAAAGAAACCTACGCATTTTAGATAGTGAAAAATACCTGGGCCTATATATTGATAAACACTTGTCCTTTAAACAACACATACAAAAAGTAAAAGAAAAAAACATTCCACTAATTGGTGTATTTGGTAGAATAGCTCATCTTTTACCAGCACGCGTTAAGAGGGGCCTATACTTTAGTTTAATCCAGTCCCACCTAAATTACCTAATAGAAATATGGGGAAATACACACATTACATACTTGAACGAATTACAAATAATACAGAATAAAATTATAAAAAAACTTTTCAATTATAACCCAGACACACCCACAAAAAAACTATACCAAGAAATGAACTTGCTGAAAATTAGAAAACTGTGCGAATATAATATATGTCTATTAATCTACAAAATACAAAATGGACTTATACACACAAACACAGCATTTATAAAAACATCACAAGTACACGAACACTACACAAGACAACAAAACAAACTGTACAAGAACACAGTAAGGACTGAAAGTGGAAAAAGAAATATTGGCCATGAGGGTGTACAAATATACAATATCCTTCCCGATAGCCTGAAGACGGAAAGTCGAATAGGAACATTTAAAAAGAAACTATTCAATATCAAAATGGGTGAGCAGAGTAACAGTGTGTAATGGAGATATGTAATATGAGAATGATATGTGGGGTATATAAGTGATGTAATGCGATGTTGAGTGATATGATGTATAATGGAAGTGTTAAAATGAGTTAAGAATAATATGTATGTATTTAGGTTAAAAAGTGAAATAATTATATATGTACTTAGGTTAAAAAGTGAAATAATTTTATATGTATTTAGGTTAAAAAGTGAAATAATTTATGTATTTCTTTAACTTAATAAATTAATAATAAAAAATAAAAAAGTTGTTAGCACAAAATTAGTAGGTATTTTGGACGACTAATTCATAATAACACAATAAGTATGCGTTTCTGCTTTTTCGGTAATAGTATAGCAATTTGTTATCAGAGATATAAATTCAGATTACCAGTATAAATTGATTGGAAGGTTACTGGCACCATTATTCATTTTAGTAGTTCAAAATTTGACGATGAGCTAGTCAAACCAGTATATTTTAGTTGGATTAGAAGGTGATGTAATCCATTTCCAGTAGATTCAAACTAGTCAGAAGATATACTCGTATATCCATATGCTTGCTTATGGATTGTTTTATTTGTAAGTTAAGTAAGTAGATAGATACTACATTTACCTTGTACTAACGTCCCGTAAAAGTTTTTCACTGTCAATCTTTACGTTATCTTGATAAAAGCTTTTTCACGAGTTATAATAATTTCAGAAAATTGAGATAAGTAGTATACTCGTACACAGTGTTTCACGCTCATACGGCGAAACTTTCAGGCCCATTCCAATCTTGCCGATCGTTTTTGGCTTTTAATAAATGACTCGGCCAGTAAACTTACAAGCAGCATTGGTGGTGGAAAACGTTATTGTTCTTTTCCTGGTATAAAATAAAACAGGTTGAAAAAAAGTTCATTTAAACGCCCCCCCACCTTCTAAATATTTTGTGAACATGGGTGAGCTTAATATTAGTAAGTAATGAGTATTGCCATATTCAAACTACACCAATTTTACAAAAAGCAAATATATAATACAATAGTTTTCTTCAATAATCTCTCCCTAAGTATGTCAAACGCGGAGAATAGTTATCGCAGTTATAAGTGTGGAAAAGGTTTATAATTAATAAAGAGAAGAAAGGACCCGTAGACTTGAAAATTTTCAATTTTAAGTATCCACTCCATTTCAAATTTCTTTTATAGTCTACCCCACTCGAAAATCTTAGCGCAGTTACAAAATGCTTTTCAATGTTTTATGATAAGGGATTAATATCGAAACAGCAGAATAACCTAACGCCTACCTTTCCGGAGAGCAGCAGCCCCAATCTGTCCGTCTTTGTCAGGTTCTGCATGGCGTAGGCCTCCCCCGCATGGAGGGACATCACCTGTGCAAACTCCGAAGACACCATCTTCTTGTATTGGATCCGCGTTACCTGGCCAATTAAAATAATGTTCATTTTTGATATTCTAGGAAAAGTTCAGGGGACGGAATGTTCAAAGAAGGTTTTTTTTCTATTTCACAACCTAACCTTTTTCTATTTCAATCTAACTTAATCCAACAAAAAATTAACTAACCTAACTTAATCTAAACCTACTAAACCTACTTACTGTATTTGGTAAATTTCTTTCGACGCAGGTATCTTCTTTCTTACCCGAGATCCCTGGTGACATTTGGCTTAATCTCCTGCTGCCTCGGGCAGTCGTGTATCACCGCAAACACTGGTTTATCGAATATGTCCGATTTATGCAACCAACACTTTATTATATTTATTATAGCGATTATCTCATTTTCTTACCGAGTATCACGAGACAAAACAATGATAATTTTGAACTACTATCAGATGAAAAAAGTTTTAACTACGCCAATCCAATCCAGTCCAGTCCATTTTTTAATTTTGACTTCCTAACTTAATTTTCCGTATTTTTTTTTTAAAGTTCGTTTTCATGGTTTAAATAATTGTTAAAATTTCAATTTTTTAAAGCTCACCAAAACGCACGAAATCTATGGCTTGTTGGGTGTGACGTCACACGAGCTTACGGATTAGCGGTTCAATAGGCGGTAATCGATATTGTATGGATTGCATCCAAAACTTTGAGAACTTTATACTCAAATTTAACTGCTTTTTTCATATGAAGCGGTAACTTGGTGATGTGACATTATAATTTATAAAATAAAACAATAACTTTGTTTTACATCACTTTTATTTATACTTTAGCCGACCGGGTTTCGCTACTACCGTAGCTTCTTCAGGACAGTATACAACTAAACTATGAACTAAGATGCACATGTGTTATGGAATGATACAAACAGGCTAGTGAAGGGCCAGGGGTGGGAGATCAGCAGGTACCTGCTGATCGGGAAGGGAATGTACTTTGTTTATTGGGAATAATTTAAAGATTGGACTTTTATTTAAATTTATTTGATTATTTATTAGTCTACTATTAGTGTTTTTTGCTTTCCTTATTTCTAATGCTTCTAGATTCTATGGCGTTCTATGTAGGCAAAACGTCGCGTAATGTTAATATCCGTGTAAAAGAACACTTAAGATGTCTAAATAATAATGGTTTCTCCGAATTTGCTAACCATCTCTTAGAAACAGACCACACATTCGATAAAAATACAGGCACTAGTTTACTGCATAAAAATGTAACCGGCATTCGATTAGATAACCTAGAAGCATTAGAAATAAGGAAAGCAAAAAACACTAATAGTAGACTAATAAATAATCAAATAAATTTAAATAAAAGTCCAATCTTTAAATTATTCCCAATAAACAAAGTACATTCCCTTCCCGATCAGCAGGTACCTGCTGATCTCCCACCCTTGGCCCTTCACTAGCCTGTTTGTATCATTCCATAACACATGTGCATCTTAGTTCATAGTTTAGTTGTATACTGCCCTGAAGAAGCTACGGTAGTAGCGAAACCCGGTCGGCTAAAGTATAAATAAAAGTGATGTAAAACAAAGTTATTGTTTTATTTTATAAATTAACTGCTTTTAATTGAAGGAAACATTGTAGAATATCAGAGTCTCGTTACTATTGTAGGTGCATTGTACCAAAGTGCAAAAATACATTCATATCCGCAACTGATTAACAATTTATCAGCGTTCAAAAAAAGTTCATATCCAACTTTTTTAAAACCTAAACTGGAAGCATAGGGCAGATGTTGGTAACAGAAATGCGTATTATAATACCGCCGCATATCTGATGTATCGATATCGGGTCCACAGATATTAGCGTTCTGACCGTTCCGAGAAATTAAACGATATTTTAGTATTCATATCTATTGAATAATGATTTGGTACGTGATAATAATAATAATAATATTTTGATGATTTTTATTGCCCCATTTTGGCGAAAATCACATAAAGGGCGCTGTACAAATGTTTTTTTTCCAAATGCTCTTTTTATCATTATTGAAATATGGTACAATTTAATTCATGGCAATATTGTACTTCTCTTTTAATGAATGCTTGTGTAGAGAAGCGGAGTGTACATATTGCGTTCAGATGGTTATATATTTACACAGTAATGTTTCCTAAAGTCTCACAAGAAGATGCTTAAAATAATAATAATAAAAATAAAATAGTTCACATGATTATATTACAGAGTTGGTGGTTTAATTAATAGAAAAAATGGAGTGCGTGGCGACAAATTTTGTTATACAAGTTAAAATCATAATATAATACACGTAATGTACAATGTGATGTAGGATATTTAACATATAGAATTACGGTACTAGTGGAATATTATGTTGTCTATCTTATCACTAACTATAGACAGTCTATCATATCGATAATAAGTACTGGCGTTACTGACCGTGCTCGATTCTTTCAATATTTATCGTTATCTAATATTAATAAATCTTTGATATCGC
Organism: Halesus radiatus; assembly: GCA_022606495.2. NCBI lineage: Eukaryota > Metazoa > Arthropoda > Insecta > Trichoptera > Limnephilidae > Halesus > Halesus radiatus. The sequence goes on from JAHDVE020007690.1 coordinate 49,684, forward strand.
TTTCGATAAAAATTATTCCTTCGTTGTCAACAATGAAAAAAACTATAAAAATAGCTAGAAATGACAAAATATTACGAAATTTTAAATCGTTATGTTCCAGACCCTATTAGGTCAACAGGGACCATTTTGATTTCTAATTGTGTCTACTTCAAAAAGTATTAAATGATTTATCCCAAAAATTTATCATACGGGATTTAAAATCGACAAAAACGGAAGAATGTTCGAAAAAAAATTATTTTTTTAAATCTCGACTACAAATTCGGAGGTTGTGAATTCAAATGTCAGCATGCGCATGTAAATTTGACATAATTAATCTGCGTCGTTTTGCAATTAATTCGTTAAAAAAAATATAAACAGTATATTTATGGTGCGGTCCAAAGTGAAAGATGCTTGAAATGGCTTTAGCCGTGCTTAGTGCTTAGATCTGAATAGCCCGGTACCTTCCCGCCTTCCTCTTTCCAATCGCCTTCCCCTCCCCATACCTTTTACCCTTACAACACACCCCAATAAGAGATGTCATAGTCCCACTAGCTTCGGACAATTGGGAATCTTGTGCGGTATTCGCATAAAAAATAGGAGTGTCAGGAGAATTCATAATGCGAAAGCAAATTGCTGAAGAATTAATCAATCAATGGAAAAATGATGTGAAAAAAGAACCCACTATGAACCGACAGACCAATATATCAATATTATGTAATATCACAAAAAAACAGGAATGATACACAACTATTCTTCTTGCACTTTGTTGTCATCTGGTTAGAATTTTTTGGATGCGATTTTAACCTTTAGTACTTTGAAGTATGTATGAAAGGGAAATTATAATCGCTTGCGTTAATAAGCCACTAGCTGTTTTCCAAACACGCGCTTGTCACGGACCTGACAAAAAATGACAGTAGATGTTTTGTGAGAGAAATATGCAATTTTTTATAGGTTGTGGTACCTTTAATGGCTTGAAATAAAACTAAATATGTTATGCATCATAAGAAATAAAAGGTTTAAGGTATTATTATAAATCCCCCGCTTCCAGAATAACTGAATAAATAATCAACAAAGTGTCAATGACGTGTTGTGCAAGGATTAGTTCATGAGGTAGACAAATTCGTTAAAATTGGTTTGAATTCTTAAGAAAAACTCTCAAGTAGTCGCAATAAACAAACATAATGATTTTACGGGCAAAATGAACACTGCAAACAGCGAAACTATAAGCAGTTAGGAGTATTAAGAGCGGAAAAAACCTTATCTAATTGGGCTCAAAAATGGCACGTGTGACGTCAGAAGCAGTGGTACCAACAGAACATGGTGTTTTGATGATACGGTTTTTAATTCACTTTTATATAACGATTTATAAAATCTATGTGTAATTATATACAATAAAAGTTATATATTCAGAATCGGCATTTGTTGATCTATACGAATACATATTTTTAAAGCCATTACATTTTTCACTGGAGTTCCATATTGATTTACAGTACAGGCAAATTGCATAAGTAACAACAAGCAACTAACTAACTAACTAACTAACCATCACGCCGTTTCTCCGCAGGGGTAGGTAGAGAGGACCGCCAAACAACTCGATCTCGGAATACACTTCTTGCTTCATTCACATTCATACATTCTCTTCTATTATTCCGACTTCTGACATGGCCCGACTCAAGTATTTGAATTAATTGATCGTGCCATGTCTTCCTCGATCGTCCCCGGCTTCTTCTTCCATTCACATTCGCGTCATACATTCTTCTTACACTCCTTTCTTCGTTCATTCGCTCCACATATCCAAACTATCTCTTTGTCCCTTTTTTAATCTTACTCATTACGCTTACATCAGCCTTGCATTCTGTACGAATTTCAATATTTTTTCACACGATCATACATGGTTTTACCACACATTCGTCTCAGAGATCTCATTTCTACGGCATTCAGTTTACTTTCATCCTTCCTCTGCCACTTCCATGCCTTACTGCCATACATCAGGGTTGGTATCAGCACTCCATTGTGGACTGCTAGCTTCGCTTCCCTGGACAAAATTATTGCATACTGTTTTAGAACTCTCTCTTTCAAACACCATGACTTTAGACTTACTTACATTCATCATTAGCCCATTCTTCATGCACACTTCATTCATTCTAGATACAAGGGGCTGTAAATCTTCCACACTGTTAGCAATCAGCACCGCATCGTCAGCATACAACAGGCAACATACTTTCAGATTACTCATTTTCGCGCCCAAGCCCGTCTCCTTCAATTCTTGCATACAACTATCCATGTTTAGATTGAATAACCACGGTGATATTACGCAGCCTTGCTTAACACATTTTGTGATATCAAACCACTCCTTAAAATCACCGTTTACCCTAACACATGCAACGCTTTCCTCGTATAGAGACGCGATTGCCTGTAAGAGATTCGTATTCACTCCATACTTGGACAATACCTTCCATTTTTTTTCCTATCAACTCGGTCGTACGCTTTTTGTAGATCTACAGAGGCACAGAAGAGTTTCTGGTTTTTTGCCATAAACTTCTCTGTTAGTATAAAGAACGAGAAAATCTGATCCATACACCCCCTTTCGCTCGTAAATGCACCTTGCACATCCCATATCTTATATTTTGTTTTCGTTTGTACCCTTTCAATCAATATCCTACCATACAGCTTTCCAACTGAACTTAGCAGGCTAATAGCCCTGTGATTTCCACATTCCATACGTGACCCTTTACCTTTGTATAGAGGCATGATCACAGCCCTCCTCCAATCTAATAGCGTGTAACCTTCCACTAAACACTAGTTAAAAAGCTTGCATAACCATGTGAGAATTATACGGTTATCTCCTTTAAAGTATTCAGCAGCAATATTGTCGAAACCAAAAGCCTTATAATTCTTCATACATTTAATAGCTCTTTTTATTTCATCCACGCTGATTTTGGGAACATTCACGCCATCGTCATTCATACCTGATTCGCTACTGGGACCACTATCAGTCGGGTTGCTTTCAAAAACCTCTTCAAAGTATTTCATCCATCTCACTTTTATTTCCTTCTCATTCGTAAACATGTTTCCATCTTTTGATTTTATCGCTTTTATACATCCGCTTTCTGGACCATTTCGGACTTTTTGACCTCCTTCCAAAGCAGTTTAATATTTTCTTGGAAGCGTTTTGTTATTTTGATTCCTTGTTCCTCTTCCAGACGTTTCTTTCGTTCTTTCACTCCAAATGTTACTCTTTTGTTACATCCCTTGTATACTTCTTTCGCTTTATTCCGCTCTTCACTAGGAGCACTGCCAGTCGCTATCATACATAACCACGCTTTCTTCTTCTCTGAGACCAGTGCTTTGATTTCATCATCCCACCATGCATCGCCTTTCTTCCTACCTTGCGTACTTAATCCACATTCCTTTCTAGCAGATTCACAGAGACTCATTTTTATGTGTTCCATGTTTCGTCCATACTTAGATGGATCATTTCCTTCTCATTCAATCTCATCTCTACACAACTTTCATACTTACTTCTCACAATATCGTTTTGTAGTTTTTCTGTTTTGACTCTTGTTGGAGTCGACACCGTTTTCACTTTGGAGCGTCAGCCGATGGCTGGCCGGGGCGGTGGGGAGCGGGGACTGGGACAGGGTTGCATTGTAACTCAGATGATTTTTTTTATCCTTATAGTAAAAAATATGGTGTGTCACAGAACGACCTAGCGGCCGAAGGAATTAACACATGTGGTCCAAGGTCATCTTATAACGGCAACGGCGAAGATGGGCTGTGGCGGTGGGCTGCGGGGAGGGGCGAGGTTCAATGGTGCTCGATTCACCAGATGATCGTCTTCCCTGCGGGGAAAATGCGAGTTGGGGGGAGGGGGGGGGGGGATGAGGGTGTGGCGGGCGGAGCGGGTGTGTCACTTGACGGTCCAGCGGTTTAAGGGATGCGACAACATCTGGCCCATGTCACAGGTTATACGGGGTTTTCAAACTGCATTTAACCTCTCCCTTGTGATCGGAATATAATTATTAACTTAGTTTAGTCGTAAACATCGCACTACGTCTACACTGTTCACTGTAAAATTGTTAGTGGAATGTATAATATATACCTCATACTTTTCGATAAATAACGAGACCGACTAAAATGCGTCGGGCTATCTATGCACATAAGTACCATAGAAGCCTAGAATAAAATAATAAAAGAAAAAAGTGCTTGGCAATCTCAAGAATATTATTGATTCATAAATCAATCAGATATCTACAAATTAATATATATAGTTAGGCTCGGTTTTAGAGTACTCATTTTTTTGTTTAAATTGGTTGAAAATAGCTCTTACTGACTACATTTTAAACACAAATCAGGCGAAAATCATTCTCAAGTAAGGAAAATGAATATTTAGCAAATATGTATTTGATTAAAATTTGGGAAGCGTCTTCGGCATCTCTGAGATGGAATTTATAGATTCCGAGGCAGATTAAATACCTTCACCGTATCCCAAAGTAAGCCTTAATCAATTCAATATTCGGACTTCATCATAATGAATACCACCGTAATATTCGAGAAACAACAATGACGTGCCAAGTTATTGAAGACCTACTTTAAATAACAATGCCTACTAGATCAGTTGAAAGCTGACTTGGATAAAAAAAAGTTGTTTAGGTGAGTGACTGGGCATTTCCTAACATCAATACGGCTGCGGTAGAAGGATTTTAATAAGCGAAAATGAAGAATGTTACTGATTTTATTAAAGACAACGGCAACATAACAGTAAAACTTATAAAAACGTTCAGGTAATAAGGCAGTTTATCATCTCCATTTTCTGGAAACTTAATAAAGTTTTTTTTTTAAATCTATGGACAAATCTGAGTACCAGACTGAAATATTTTTTCGATTTTCAATTACCTATCTCGCGGATCCGTACCTACTTCTCAAATTGCTATAATTCTCGTATGAAGAATATTCTTTAGGAAGAAAAAAGTAAAAAAAATACAATGTACTATTCATTTACGGCAGTTATTGTGTTTTATTTTATTTTGTATCTCTTTAATTTTTTATATTGTTCTTTAAAGACTCAAATATGTTATTCCATTTAACTACACCTAAGTAGTTTGTCATTACGATTTTCAGTAAAAATTGAGTGATCACAATAATTATAAATACGCATATTATTATTATCGACACATCCAAAGGAATTAAGAAATCATTATAATACTACACACGATACACAAAATACTCGTACAAACCACAGATTCATATAAGCGCCTAATATAAGGTATTTTTACTTTTTTTTCAGCATATTTACCAGTTTACATTTTTTAATATTGCTTGGTAACATGTTGAATATTTTAGGCATGTTATAGAAGTAACTAATGAAGTACCGAAGTACTTTTCCTAAATTAACATTTCAGGAGGGCAATTCCCTTTCTTTTTAAGGAAGATTCTTTATCATTTTCCTTAGGCTTAAAGACTTCTTGATTAACTGCGGAATTCCGGTGAGACATAGTAACAAGTTCCTAAATAGATTACTGTACACAAATTGATGAAATATCTTCAAGTGACACAAGATTTTGAATTAAAACTTAAAAAAACAATTACGTTATATTATAATGCATTTTAATAATTTTTTATTTTATTTTTTAAATATCACAAATAAGCCTTTTAACAAAGAATTACGTTATGTAAAAAGGTACCCAACTCACTACACAGAATGACCTTTTTTTGTCACTAGTTCTAAAATTGACATTTTCCGTCTTGGTTAATCTATGCCGACCGAAGAGGTGGATCATTTTACTTATTTGACGAACTCGGTTCCAATTCAGAGTTTAGCCACACGGACTCGGTCTTCGTTCCTTTCGGTCCGCATCGGTCCGCCGTTCCGGAAGCGAAAATCGTTCAATTGCAATATTGAATAGGGACGCTTTTCATTTCTGACTGCAATCCAAAACCTTTGCCGATCCTCGAGTGTGAGTTCGGAAGGAGTGAATCCGGATTTGCGTGAGTCTAGCGCCTTTGGAATCGGATTCATTGGTCTCGGCGGCCGTAATGACTCTCCTCTTTGCCGCGCCTGCCGTGAGTTGTCGAAAATGTCAACATTTATGTAATGTTTGATATTGTTAACTAATTATGTTTAAAGTATGTAATAACGTAATTGGTAACTTTTTTAATCGTTTTAGTGCTATGCTTATTTTGTAAGTATGTTTATAAATTGCCACAGATATTATGTGTTTTTAAATAAAAATAGTGTGGTATTCAATAAAAATGCAATAATTGACAAATATCAATTGACAAATATCAATCAATTTTAATGAATTTCTTTTGGAATTATACAAGTACTGAATGAAATTTTACGAATATTAGAGTTCTAATTAAAAACTACAAAAAATATTAAAAAATATAAGATTATTTCACTTCACAATTGTGTTTTTCCGAGTAAAGTTCATGTAGTGCCTTTTTATAGCGAGCGCATATGAGATTGGATCGCCTGATCTCATTTGCCTTGTTGCACACATTCATTTATGAGAACAAAGGCCTCGTCGTCTGTAGTTCCGCTATAATTTGATACATTACGATCATCCGCAATAGAACTAACTTCTGACATGGTGAAAAATATCGATTCACTTTTGGTTGTATTTATTTTATCAGGATAAACAATAAATACAGTTATCAAGATACGCGTCAACCACAATATACCACGCTCAAATTGAACACACGTTCACTCGATAATGAAAAAAACACACTGAAAATTGCAGCGCTATAGCGCTGCTTTGCAATTTACATAACAAAAGCTTACATCGCGATGACGCTGGGGCGCACTCTAACGGTTAATATTATTTTTTTCTCTCGTTAAAACTATGCAAATATTGAAATTTTTAATGAATGTCATTCGATTAATGGCAGCTGACGACTGTCACTCGAGATAACCAGAACCCCAGTCAAGCAATAAGGTTTTAAGCCTAATGAAAAGGATAAGGAATCTTCCTTAAAAAGAACTAGAAAAGCGCTCCAGGAGTATAATATCGAAGACAGGAAAATTTCAGAATGGTAACATGGTGTTTTTGATTAAAATCTGTTTGATTTGTAGCGATCATTGAACTATGTCATCTTTTATAATATATCCCCGATTGACATTATAATTAAAATGAAAAAAAAAAGTTTTTTCTAAGTCATTTTATTTAATTTATATTAATTTATATTAATGCATTATCGACCGGTTTCGGTTGAACTCAACCTTCTTCAGGAAAGTACACATATAAACTATATACAAGTTTGTATGTGTACGTTCCTGAAGAAGGTTGATTTCAACCGAAACCTGTCGATAGTGCATACATTTAAATAAAATAAAGTGACTTAAAGCAAAAACAAAAATATTTCCTATAATATATATTAATGCATTATCGACCGGTTTCGGTTGAACTCAACCTTCTTCAGGAAAGTACACATATAAACTATATACAAGTTTGTATGTGTACGTTCCCGAAGAAGGTTGATTTCAACCGAAACCTGTCGACTTCAGGTACTCCCATTTAAACAAATAAAAGTGACTTAAAAGAGCAAAAACAAAAATATTTCCTATAATATATTAATGTGCGGTATCGACCAAGTTTCGGTTGAACTCAACCTTCTTCAGGAAAGTACACATATAAACTATATACAAGTTTGTATGTGTACGTTCCCGAAGAAGGTTGATTTCAACCGAAACCTGTCGATAGTGCATACATTTAAATAAAATAAAGTGAGTTAAAGCAAAAACAAAAATATTTCATATAATATATATTAATGCATTATCGACCGGTTTCGGTTGAACTAAACCTTCTTCAGGAAAGTACACATATAAACTACATACAAGTTTGTATGTGTACGTTCCTGAAGAAGGTTGATTTCAACCGAAACCTGTCGATAGTGCATACATTTAAATAAAATAAAGTGACTTAAAGCAAAAACAAAAATATTTCATATAATATATGTTAGAATCGATGGATGCGCTTCGTAGATTCACAAATTCGTAATCGTAATGAAAAAAATATATGCAAGAGAATAAAAACAGACCTTGAATGGTTCAAATAGATTGTGGTAAACTTCCTCCAGCTCGGGGTCAAACTTGACCGGCCTCATGTCGTAAATGATGAACACAACGTGGGCGATGTTGATCAGGAAGAAGGAGAAGTTCCACGTGAACACGTCGGGGGCGCAGATCACGTGCCACGCCCATACGGAGTAGATCAGGAAGGCTGGATAATAAAAATAGTAAGAAACATACTCGTCTACTAAATGTTAGGATTCAATGTAATAATATGTATATTAATGTAAAGTCGCATTTAAGTTAATATAAAGTTAAGCGAAATATAGATTTTAATAGATTTACTACTGCAAAGGGTTGAGAAATGAAAGTGAGTCTGAATGATATTTTGCAAGTTTGTCCTAAAAATTGGCTAGTGCGTCATCAGCTTATTCATTCATAGATGTTTAATGAATTAGGAACAAAACTAAAATATTTTTATTTATTAATCGTTTGCATTCACGTAAATATGTAACATTTTACCTTATAATATACCCATTTATCCGCTGGCACACATCAAAGTTTATGTTAGAAAACGATATTTTATTGGCTAGTATATTTAATATGCTCCGCCAGAAAATAAACACACATACGAGAGGTAATATCTCGTATGCGGTATTTATGATGATACCGTATGCGGTAGATGCCAGGCGGAGGAGAGAGAGAGTCGTACACTACCGTACTACATCTAGCGCCCATAGCTCCCCCCGGGAATAGATGTGCAGATGGAGTCCATAAAACTCCCCCACCCTTGAGGATTGGTCAAGTTATAAATACACACAACGTACTACGTATCGTGAAATTGGAAAATATGAACTTCATGAACAACGTGAGCAAAAACAAATATTATGAAATACGTATACATAAAGTTTACTATGCTTCATGGATAATGAATGTAATACAGTCCCTTGAGTATTTTTCAAGAATAAATTTCTGCGGAACATGAAATCGTCGAAGAAACAATTTTTAAATTATGTATTTAATAAGAAGAAATTTGTTTAGTCCACTGTTTTTAACATATAAATATCTACATGTTTCAGAAGCAAAGCTTCCCTCATCAACATAAACAACATACTCGATAATAATAACAAGTTTAGATAAATAATAAACAAAATTGACAATAAGTGATGAAAGTAGGTAAGTAATTAATTAAATATGTAAAAATAACTGAATGAGTAAAAAAGTTATTATTAATGTATAAAACAATAAATTTATATTAGAAATTTAAAAAAGATTTATTTTTATTTTTTTATATAAACAAAATCAAGAAAATAACAAGGCCTAAAAATAAAATCAGATGGGTATTTAAAAAAAATATTATTAATAATATTTAATTGACTATTAGTACTTTTTCTAATTTCTAACATTTCAAATTTATGTAATTGTAAACCAGTTGTATTCAGATCAAAAATTTTGAAACCTCAAAAAAGAATGATTTGTTTCCAAAACATGGTTGGCAAATTCGGAAAAATTATTATGACTTAAACACCTTAGGTGGTACTTAACTCTAGTATTAAAATTCCTTGAAGTCTTACCTGTATAAAAAAGTTAAAAGGGTCTATAAATCCAATTTATCCGGGTCTTATTTATTTAAAATGTCCTTATTATGTAAAATATAATATTTAAATTTATTATTAGTATAAAAAGCGGGTTGGACAATATTTGGCAAGTTTTTTATTAATAAATGTGAAGTATTATTATTATTTGTTTTTAATATTTTCCTGTACTGTTTACTAACGTCAGCTATTGGTGGACAAACATTAAGTTTAATTGACCTTTTGTTTAACATATTTCCTATTAATTTAGTACTATAACCGTTGTTGATAGCAATCTAATTAAATTTTATTATTTTTCAAAATAATTTTTTGACAGAGGAATAGATAGATAATAATTTTTAAATTACTGAATAACTTCATAGAGTGAGTGCCCTCAATTGCTATAAATATCCGTATCCCTGCTAGATCTACTCGACTCGACCATCTTTTCCAGTGGGACAACCACAGCACGAACTCTTCATATAACTCACCACTAACGCGTCTTCACCGAACTGTCAATACCTATACATACCTTTTCGACATAACATCTTCAAAACCTCCCCATTCTGCATCAAACCAATAATATTTCATTCTGAATGTATCCATTTCTTTCATTTTACGTTAATACTATTATTTTTGTAGTATTTAACTGACTAATGTACCAACTCCTATTTTACTGTATTTGCTTATGTTACGTTTGTAAAACGTGTTCAGTAATGAAATAAATACACCCTCGCTATTACTAAATTTTATGTGGCGCAGGATAAAAGTTCTAACTGATCGGGGCTATTGGATCTATTTATTTTATTTGTTTATTCATTTCTATTTATTTAACGAAAATTTATATAATACAAGAAATATTTTATTATATATAATGATGGATAAGCACTGTTGGTAAATTATTAATATGCAGGGTGTACGGAGACGTACCCTACTTACTTTAGTCATTGATTCCTGACCATGTTTATAAAAAAAAACGTGTTTTTTTTTTTTTTTTAATTTCCGAGTAATCCGAGTTATCGCCCTACCAGTCAAAACCTACCAAATTTTTATGTTTTTTGGTAAATTAAAAAAAAAATGTTATGAAAATGTCACCGGAGGCCAAAATTTCATTTACATTTTTAATCCAAATAAGGTCAGGAATCACTGGTTAAAGTAAGGTACGTCACTTTACACCCTGTATAATAGTGCATCGTGAACGCCTCATTAGGAGAAACTGTACTGAGGCGTTCACAAATGGTATTCCCCTTTTTGGAAATGTTAGATTGAAGTATGGTAGGGAAGGAAAGGAAATGGGAAAGAAAATAGTTGTGATGTATAACAGGTAATATTGTAATCGTCGTTATCTATAAAAAAAATCTGCATCAATAATCTTTAATTTGAAAACTAATATATAATAAAAAAATAAAAAAGTTTTTAGGCTTTAATATACTCGTATGATACAATATAATGATATAATGATTAAATGTTAGTGCATTTTGAACACAGATAAAACATACCTAGGATCAGAGAGCTGTGTGTGAACAATTGTCCCTTTTTCGTACATGGTGAGCAGAAGGCAGCGAAGAACAATAAGTACGCAATCTGAAAAGGAATAAGCATGTACCTTCATATGTATATTTGCGGGTACGGTTGCCGAGGATGGAATATATTTTATTGAAATAGTAAACGGTGTATTGGAAGAATTTAAAAAAAAAAAATTAAAATAAGATTTTTGTGCTAGCTCGCTTTTTAATGCTTTCCGTGAAAAAAACCGCTGGTTTCTAGCCCATTTCGACGGTTTTGCTGCCAGAATACAGATTGTATTTGATTAAAAAGTAATTACCTGAAACAATATGTGCTGCGGCGATTTCCAAAAAGCACACCACGGCCAGTACCAGGGTCCTGCAAAAAAGTAAAAATGTTCACAATGATTACTAAAGGACTGGGAGTAAATTAAATCATATAAATAGGTCGTCACAATGTGGATTAACCACAGTTTGTAAATGGCCTTAAACACCGAAACAGCTGTCATAATAATAAAAACTAAAAATACTTGCAGAACTTAATAATAAAATTATTAAATTTGATTTACATTAAATTTATAAAAAAAATAAATTAAATGGAGTTCTACGAATTAAACACAAAAAACAATGAATACATTACAATATGTTTTCGTAAATACTAAAAATTACTAGAAATTAATAGCACGTTTTAATGGTCTTACCATCACCATTTTCTAGGGTAAGAAAACCCTAGAAAACCTTGGAAAATATATTTTTTTATATACATGACTTTAATGCTGGAAAAGCGAAGACGGGCAACACCTACCGACTTGTAAAGTTTTTGATTGCAATAAAATTACAGGTTAGTGTTGTTTGATTCAGGAACGCGTTTCACAGAAAACCCACTAGATGGCAGTTAAAAAAAAGGGATGTTTCGTTATAATTGGTCATACTTGATTGGATAAAGCTATTAGGATGGCCAACTAATAGAGTGAACTTGCTTAAATAAACAAAGAAAACTGAGATAATTTATTATCAAAAGGGTCACATGAATAAAAAAGTTCATCAATCGATAGAATAAACGTTGTATTTAGAGGGCAAACGGGGCATGAGGTCATGAACTATAATCATAAGACAAGTTTTAAGGACAGGATTTGAGGGGGCCAATAACCATTGATTACGAGGGAAAAAATAAACGATACACAACAATCTAGATTACAAATAGAAAAACTGGAAAGTGATGTTAGATCTTGGAAAGGGAAAGAGTAGGGAAAGAGTACTAAGAGTAGTAGTAGGTAAATCAAATTATGGACAGAAAAACGCGTCATGTGCAGTCCACGCGAAAAAACGATGAACTAGAGAAAATATTTGAAAGATAAATAGTTTCGCCAGATGAAAAAAAGGAGATACAAGGTTTATACGGTATGAAAATTTCGGCAAAACTAAGAGTCGATTCAGGAGGAACGAATGCATATTTGTAAATCGATTTTATAATTTCAGAAACGTAGATATTCACAATGAATATTGAATATTGCAGTTAACCAAAGTGTCTTGTATTAGAGTTAATAATAGTCTACTTAATTAAATTTTCTTAAAAAGTTGCTACTGTGAATAAAAAAAAGTAATTTAATTCGTATTTTGTTTTTTTGATTAAATTCAATAGGAGTTTTATTTAAAATTAATAATAGTTTGCTTAATTATTTTTTTCCTAAAGAGTTGTCGATCTTAAATTTAATAAAAAGTTGTCGGTCTTAAATCTAATAATAATATAATAAATTTAAAATTTTCTAAGACTAACAGTGAACTGCTCAACGGTGATAAATAATTAATAATAGTGGAAATCTAAAACACCCGCGTTCGTATCTTAAAATTTCATATAATTCAGATTTAATAACTAAACTGGTTTTAATTTCGTTTTTTTTAAAAATAATAGTTCTTAAAATATTACCAATTGTGTTCGGTTTACGAAATTAATTAATAGACTGTAGAGATAATTAATTAATTATATTACAGGAGGTCTAATGCAAAATTGTTAATATATTAAAGTCAAGAAAAATTAATAACAAAAAAATAGGAAAAAACTAAGTTGAGTTCGATAGACTTAGCTAAGAATGACGATCCATTAAAATTCATTAATATCTTTAATTTTGAAATCAGTTTAGAAGTATTATTAGACGAAAATATTTTAATTTAAGTAATTCCGTTGGAATTGAATTGATAAAGTCGATTTTGTTCCAAACGACAAGGTGAATAGAAAAAAAATCCATTAAAAATAAATATAAGTTACGATTTTTTTAAGTTAAAAATACGTAGACTAGCAGGATAGTCATTATTTGTCAAGATGGATAGGTGCCGGGGTTAATTTAGGTCTGACTCTAGGGATATAATTTATCAGATAGATAATTTTATTTTTAGATTTAAAACATACTAGGCAGGAAATTAAGGACACTTTCGACATCATAATGACGTATATAACCGTCTGGGAATTATGTAAACGTTCAGAATCGGCAAGTCAACCAATAATTCATAACCTAAGTTTTCAGTCACCCCAGGAAGCGGCCAGGTGGTGGAATAAATTCTATTTCTTTTTACGTATAAATATATATATACAAAATGTTTAACATATCTATAGATACTTTATATGTATATTTTTCTCTATCTAACATCTAAAATCAAAATTAACGTCACTAATTATTAACATTCCAAACGATTTTTTATTAATTCAAAAGTCGTTATCATTCAAAATAAACCGATTAAAACCATCATCCACATACGTTCTATGAATATAGGCCAACCTAGTAGTTCATTTCCATAAATAACTTCTCGATATAGGTCAGATTAGATAACCAATTAGTCACACATCCCGACGGGGGTTACTGACACTAAAAGTAAACACCTGCTTATATCAATGACTTACATCCTTGACTATATCATAAACTAGGTCAACATTCATGACTCCTTAGTACTTAACGAAATTTATAAGTGTATGTGTAATCGATCTCCATCAAAACAACAATATAATCGAATTTCAGTACATTTTAAGAACAAAAAATGTACTCTTACAATTGTCGACATTAATTGAAAATTAACTATTGTCTTTAAGACAAACTACCTTACCCTATAGACCAAGTACTTGTAGTTGGGTACTTCAGCTATTCCTATAGCGCCGTTTTCATGGGAAAATCACCTCAATGGCGCTCTACATTCCTTCGAACATATTGATGGGTTCAAAAGAACGAACAAAACCAACGATAATAAAATTCTCTAAATAAGCGAAATCATTCGTCGACGTAAGCGTTCATGAGTTATGTTATAAAATTAATCTTATCTTCGATTTACGTTTTTCAAGGTTCAGGCATTTCACAAATTTTGGACCTTTTGGAGTCCTCCCCTTTTCTCCAAACACAACCAATGTACAGTTAAATTCAAACTACATGAGATATTCAGGGCCTCATTAAATAAATCTGTCAACCAAACAAAAAACGTAATTTGTTATGTATATGGTATTATCATTTCTATTTATATTCGTATGTAAAATTTCTGAATATCTGGCTCAGATTCACGACCTGTGTTGGAGATTTCAGGTCCAGGATTTTCCGGGAAAACTGGAGTATTGTGGATTATAAAAAACTCGTATTGTTTTCATGTGTCTATAATTTGTAACTGTCGATTGGACAGAGATAACTGCTGATATAACCGTAGTTACTTCTGAACTCTTGATACGGAGGACGAATTTTCAACCCCGACTCTGCAAAAATCGCAAGTATCTAATGTTGTTTGACGAGGGGATGAAACCAGTTTGATCTCTTTTAAATATAACTGATCTGGAGGACAGGAATTCGGAGGGTCTTGGACGCATGAGCAAGGAAGGTGCCTTCTCTATCACGGTGTAGGGGATCAATCGGAACAAGGCACGAACTAAGGTCAAGAGGTTCCGTATATCGGCCGACCAGCCTACGCGTCTGTGAGAGAGGGTTATCAACCGGAAACGTGGTCATCCAAGTACTTAGGGGTTGTTCTGGAGACGAATTGTTGAAAACAAACCGTATTCGATCACTTATCATAACAAAAAAACTGTAAAACTAAAACCAAATCATGAAATGTTTCCAAAATTTGGAGAGGCTGGAGATGGCGCCAAAACAAGTAAAACTGTATTTTTTAACCATGAAGAATTTTTAAAATTATCCCTGTAGAATTACACTTGGTTTGATGAAGAAAGGCGATAATACTATGATCATTATAAGTATGTATACCAAATTTAAAAATGTAACCACGTCGTATCAAATAGATCAGGAATACTGCAATTACTATAGTCCAGAAGTTAAGTTTTCCCGTTAAAACTCACGATAGGTTAAAATAGAAAATTTAGGGGCAAAGTTAGAAAAATTCTAGTGAACCTTTAGAAAATTAACGTAGATTACATACTAGAGTAGTAATAGAGAGTTTAGAATATAGACGAATATCAAAGTCTAAGATAGGGTGCTAAGAGTATAAATCTGTCAATGGTATGCGATAGTCTGTCTACGCTGCAAAGAATTTGAGGTTACCACAAAATAAGACCTTGTTTTTCCGATAATCTGAAACAAAAAATTACACAACGTAGATTTCAAGGAAAAACTTAGGAACATTGACCATCCTCGTGAGAAAATCCCCTGAAAATCATGTATTAAATCGGAAACACTCGGAAGTTAGCATAGGGCTAGGCTTTACGCACTGGCCAAGGAGGAAAAAAACCTCCAATGGAAAGGAAAATTACATAGAGTTTTCCGTTCACATTAGCTAGGAAAATTTAAGGCAGCACTAAAGGAGTCACCTCAGACCGGTGACGTGAATAGAAGTCTATTGCTAAATTAAATCAAAATGAAGAAAGGGCGGGCCACACGGGCGAACGGGGAGGTCCTCCTCAACGTTTATCAATATTGTTAATGCTTAAAACAATATACCATTGCCGGATATTGTACAGGCGCCATTTCAGAGATGAAAATAAGAGTAAGATAATGAAATTGTTATGTGTCGTCATCAGGAAGTAACAGCTATTTCCATCAAAATGCTCGTCCGCATTACTCACCCTTATATCGAGGAACATGCGCCGCCGATACACCAATACATGCAGGTGTATAACAAAAGTTGAGAACTATCTGGAATTACTCACACTACACAAAGGCCATGATTTCATACTAATATCATGCGAGCAATTTGTGTCTATCTATTAGGGCACACGCAGTTAAATATTCATCGATAGGATTACACAGTGATGTACTCCAATAGAAATAAGAAGAAGTAAGAAATTTAGTACGGAAGTTAACCCCGTCCAGTCAACAAGGTCATCACCCAACGTCCCTGCATTGCTAAGAATTGTAACCCGATATGGCCCCCTAAGTCAATCATGAGGAAGGACGCGCAGGAAGGTTTGCCAACACCACCAAGAACTTCCCAGCAAGCGACCCGTCATCGAGATCACTCTAGATCAGGTCAGTTCGGGACCCAGTAGAGAGTGGTCACAGACTTTATCGAAGAGCAAGTTGGTTCAAGGCGGTAGTCCTGTACGTATTCTGTAACCTCTGTACGAATCAGTCGAACTTGTGATAATTATATTGCGTATATCGTCACTAACCAATCATTCTTTGAAAACTGCCACATCATGTACGAGAGTCCGCAAGCCAAAGGGCAGTCGCGGCAGAATGTCCCGCTTCGCTACGCACGTAAGCTCATCGTACTTCGAATAACACTTTAGCTAATAATAATTATTTGCAACACTAATAATTATTTAACAACAAAATGTAAGAAAGCTTTTACTGCCCAAATAGTACCAAATCCCGTTTTAGGACAGGCAAATTGACAAGTTTTTTTTTATTTTTTATTGTATAATATTAATTATATACAGTGGGAACTTATACCCGGTAAGCCACTGCAAGTAGCTTGTCAGCAGGAGTTTATTTCAACAATATAATATAATACAACAATAAATTACAATCATCATACAAATGTAGGGCAAAAATTATTATATTTAGGCGCATGCATCTTGTGCTGTACATAAGTTGAGAAAAAAAAATTAAAGAGAAAAAATAATGGTAAAAGCATTACAGATTTGTTATTGAGATACTAGAGTCCAATCTTATAACACCGATTTAAATAATATTATAAAAATGTCAATATCATAAAAAATATCAAAATTATAAAAGTACCAATATTATAAAAGTATCAATATTATAAAAATATCAATATTATAAAAACATCAATACTTTTAAAAATATCAACATTATAAAAACATTAATATTACAAAAATATAACTATTACGTAAATATTAGAAATATCAATGCATCTGTAAGTATTAAATAGATTAAGAAATAAAAATTTAAAAGATATATACATAAAACAGCAGTACAGGTTGGTTACAATGAGGATAGACTTAAATATAATAGTAACACCGTAACAGTAAGTACACAGATATCTAGGAGCTATACAACCATGGAGACCGTCATATTTGTTACCATCAATACACAAGGTTACTTTCCAAAAGCCAACACTTTAACATCAGTGAGAATTTCATCATAGGGCAATTGTTTTTAAATTCGTACGGCAATTTGTTAAATATAAATGGTACAATGTATTCAAGGGTTCGTTGACCATATTTATTTTGAAATATTGGCACTATCATTCCTATATTTTGTGTGAAACGTGTATTGTGTACATGATCCACCACTGCCTTATACGGACTTTCAGATATATGTTGCAGTAGAATTTTATGCCACAAAAGACCACGAACAGGTAATACATTAATTGATTTGTACATGATATCAATGTCTCGCCTTTGGTTAAAAACTGTTTTACTTACTAATAATTTTACCATGGCGTTTTAAATCAGCTGTAAATGTTTTATGTTGGTCTTACAGGAGTGTCCCCAAGAAGTTATACCATACCTTATAGTCGATTCTGCTAGAGACAAATAAATTAGTTTCATAGTTTTTATAGGCACGTATAATTTTATCTTGTGGAGTCTTCCTACAATGGCTCGAAGTCGCTTACAGAGGTTGGAAATTTGTACGTCCCATTTCATATTACAATCCACCGTAACACCTAGATACACGTACTGGTTGACTAATTCGATACTTGTACACGCGCAGGGCTGTTTGGTATTATTGTGAATGCAATTAAATGAATGGGATATGATTACAGGTGCCTCTCTGTACCTTGCATGCGGGGATCTTATATGCATCAATTTCGTTTTTTTAGCATTGATTATTAGACCAGACAGCATTGATTATTAGTCATGTGACCATTTTAATAAAGAAATAAAGTCTACCTGTAACAATTTTATTGCAGTATCCAAATTTTCATGGGATATTATAAGTGCTGTATCATCAGCATATACATAATGTTTAACAAACGAGAATATTTTGTTCATAAGTGATACAAAGATAATATAGAGCGTTGGACCTAAAAGTGACCCTTGTGGAACTCCTGTTTTGACATTTCTTCTTTTACTAAATTTGTCTGATATTTTTACGTGGATTTGGCGGTTGGTTAGGAAGTTTTTGAATAGTTTGAGAAAGTTTCCTCTTACCCCTATTGCCTCCAAAATATTTAACAATTTCATCGGGTCTATAATATCAAATGCCTTTGAATTGTCTATAAACAGTACCAAAACATGTCTTTTATTATTCAGTTCATTATTTATATAGTTAGAGAAATCCTGAAGTAACATTTCAGTACTTTTTTTTTTGAAAACCAAATTGATTCTATTAAATCTATTAAATGAATAAATGATTCTATTAAATATGATCTATTAAAGAAAAGCACTCCAAGTATTTGGTTAGTTTTAAAGATATGTATTTTTCAAGAATCTTTTCTAGAGCGGGTAATATACTAATCGGTCTATAGTTTTCTATATCAGTATGTTTCCCATTTTTGTAAATAGGTCTGATAATACTACATTTGAGTTCATCTGGTATCACAGCTTGTGTTAAAATTGTGTTGATCAGATGGGTTAATATAGGACCCAAAATATCTATGTGTCTTTTTATGTCAAACATTCGGATATTATCTATGCCAGGGGACTTTGAATTTTTGAGAAGTTTGACTATACTCAGTATGTCTGCGAGTGATGCTCGTGGTATATACAAACTTTGCGGTGACTCTATCGGGACAATATTTGACGCCTTAAAATCACATTTATGAACCATTGAGGCTATGTTATCTGAAAAATAATTAACAAATTGGTTTGTAACATTTTCCGCAGATTGATTTTTTAACATAAACCTACTAATTACATCGTCACAGTTACTCTTTGTCCTACGTCCTAGAATTTTATTTATTTCATCCCATGTTTTTTTGATATCTGAAAAATTATTCTTAAATTTATCATTGAAAAAGGTTGTTTTACTTTTTATTATTAATTTAGTAACAAAATTACGAAAAGATTTGTATTGTTTTTCATAAATTGCATTTGTTGGGGAGCTTTTCCACCGCTTAAATAAAGAATCTCGTTTTTTAATGTGTGATAGAATATCTTCTGTCATCCATTCTTTTATAATCCAAGGTCTTGCATTGGGTTTTACATCTATAAATATTTTACTATTTTCATATACTTCGTTAAACTTGCTTTTTATTTGACTATATAAATTATTGCAATCATTTGTCTGAAGCAAAGCATTCCAGTTATAATTTCTAATTGTAAAATCTATTCGTTTTTGAGATAAAATTGAGACTTTCCGCCCTTTATTTGTAGGCCGTTTATTAGTTTTATAGTACGGAATGTTCACAGCTGTTGCAAAGTGGTCTGCAATGATGAAGTCACAAACACATGCGTAGAGTATGTCAGTTTCTTTGTGTTTGCTATTATATCTAACAAAAATATGATCCAAACATGTTCGTGTCATTTTACTATTTGCTATAGCTTCCCTTGTAACGTCGTTTATACATTTTGTAAAATAGTTATTTGAAAAAGCATTTTCATAGTGAATAATCACAGGATCTATATAATTTAACAAATCAATATTTATGTCACCAAATATGAGCATATTTTCATTAGGGTTTGAACATTTTGTTAATATTGATGAAAGTTCATTGATAAATGATTGTTTACTAAGATTTGGTGGTCTATATATTGCTAGTACATTGAGTATAGAATTATTTGGTAATGTTATTATACAGGAAATATTCTCGAACAACTTTGTTTCAAGTAAATTTTGAGTGAAAGGTAAAGTATCCCGAATATACAAGGTTATACCCCCTCCAGATTTGGATGTGCGACAGTAACTAATGCTACTGTAACCGGGAATTTCGAAAAGACAAGTATGTTCCCTTTTTATTGAAGTTTCACATAGCATTAGGATATCTATATTATTCCAACAATTTTGGAGGTTAGCATGTAAAACATCCCAGTATTTAGATATGGATCGAATGTTTAGTTGAACGCAAGTAAAATTACCTATATTATGGCCAATTTTATGTTCTTCCGTCCACTGTTTCAAGTCATTAGTCCTCGTGTAGATAACATCACCGTCGTCATCAATGTATTTATACGCCATAATCGATGGTGGCAAAGTCCTTGGAAAGAGCAGCCTTATAAGCTGGGCAGGTGTCCTTGTCTCCAGTCGAATGTCCAGCGGGCTTGCCAAACCTGGTACAGGTGGCACATACTGGCTTGGCGGCAGCTTTTGGGCAATCTGTCCTGGCATGACCTTCACCTGCACAATGTCCACATCTTTGCTGGTCCTTGCAGAACTTGAAGGAATGTCCGATCATTTGGCACTTGGAACACACTGTAAGCCCAATAAAGTCACGAACACGGCACACATTCCAGTCAACAAAGACCTTTCCTTGCTTCACCAGCACGTGACGTAGATGGGCAGGCACCTCGTAGACCCGGTGGCATGTCGATCCTGTCCGAGCACCAGCTAGATGACTTAGCTTGCACGTTTTCACTGTGGGTTCTAAGTCTGCGTTTTCCTGGATTCCCGTTAAGGCACTCCTGAGAAAACACTCATCTGTAAGGTCCCGA
Source organism: Halesus radiatus (assembly GCA_022606495.2). Lineage (NCBI taxonomy): Eukaryota > Metazoa > Arthropoda > Insecta > Trichoptera > Limnephilidae > Halesus > Halesus radiatus. The sequence goes on from JAHDVE020007690.1 coordinate 70,735, forward strand.
GGAACATTAAAAAAGATCACTCGTGGATGTCGTTTTGTGGGTAGTCGGGCACTTAGAGTAGCCGAGTTTGCTAGACATGGGGTTTTGAGTATTTTTTCCCGGTCTTCCCGAGTAGCGGTTTGGATAACTATGCCTTTGTTACGGATGTTCCTTATACCCGTAACGCGGATTCCATGCTCAGATGGTCGTAAGACGTCCTTCAGGAGCTGCTTCGTTTCGTCGCTATCCTTAGCCGAAGCCAGTTTCGGAAAGATGCATATAGCAGGCTTAGGGGTCCCAACACTAAGTCCTGTACGGGTGATTGGAGGTCTTGGCGTATTCTGAGGACCATTTTTGACCATGTCGGCAAACGACAGGCTTGCCTCCATGGCATCAGCCACTCGACGCATCACTGGTCCCAGATCAGACTCTAGCTGCTGAATTTTGTCCAACAACTGCTTAATATGATTGTCTGCCATCGTTTTTTGGGCCTGCAAGACCTTGATGTTTGCAAGGGCTGAGTTTAGATCTCCTCTGAGTTCTTCCTTTTCAAGAAACAGCTGGGCCACTGATCCTAGAACACTCGTTACATTTCGGGACACCTTGAGCTGTTGTTCTTTTGATACCTTTGACGGTTTTCCGCCAATGTATCCTGTAAGGCCTTCAGGAAAAATTGTGTCCCAGAGAGTATTTTTTGTCCTGATGGATTACCGCGATTAGGGTCAATATCCATCTCTGTCTCCTGGGCATCAGAATCTGATTCGTCCGAGTGAGAGGTATAGGGAGAAGCAATAGTGGGGCTGTCATTGTTTCGTGAATTCTTTTTTTTCCCCATATTTACATGTAAGTGAAAACTTTTTTTTTGTTCGTAATCCGAGAATTTATTTGTAAACAGGTGGTTTCACAATTTCACAGAAAATAAGCGGTGATTCGTTAAAGAGAGATCACTACACCAGTAGGAGCACTGAAAAGTGAGCTCATAAACAAGGTAGCCAATCAGCGCACTCTACCTCTGCAAACACTTCTTCACTGTCTGATAATTAAATAAAACGAAAAGTTTATTAAGACAAAAAAACAGTACAGAAATGCGAAAAAAACACGAGAGAGTAACACCACAGATCAAATCGCGGTCGATTTTTACAGCAATAATATTCTTTCTCACGGCTGATAAGTTAAAACAATGAATCTTTCAATTATAATCGATAGCTTGACAGAGCGTCACGAGTACGTAGTATTGTTGCGATTCTTTTCTGTAATCATATTAAGTGCCATTATACATGAATAGAAGGGAAGAAAGCTAGTATCGACGTAGTATGTTAATATATTATATCTAAAAAAAAGTATAATAATTTAGTATAAAGAGATGTGAAGAATAGTATAGAAAAAACGATTGTATATACCAGATAAGTTAAGTATCGTATAATAATTATTATAAAATAATATTCAAGTTCATAAAGGTAAACAAAAGTATAGAGTAATCGTTTACTTATACCAGATAATTTGAATATAGCTAGAGAGCCATCCCAGAAAGATTACTCACAGTACAATAACTAAATAATATTTACTTGCAGTTGTTCATTCCTTGTCTTATTGAATACTCGTATACTTACTAGTAACCTCTTTAATTCCAACTGATTTTTTAACTCCTCGTTCTGACTGATTAAGGCTATCATACCAGTGAATGTCTCTGAGATGCTCTACGCATTTAATACTCTAGCCTTGGATTATTGGTAGAAGGCTGCTCTTTAGAAACATGTATACCTGGGAGAGATACTCAGAACCTCCTAGGATTTTAGTGATTGATACAATTCCCTATAACCCCTAACCTTAGGTCATTTATGTAACCATAACAAAATCTTTCATTTATTTCTAGAAATTCGTGGAGAAAACACTCTGATGTTTTTCATAAATAAATGATAATAGTTATTTTATATCGATAACCACCGATAACATTACGAACAAACAATAACAACCCCGAGAGCGTGATGTACAGCAATACATATTTTTCTAAGTTTATTCGATGATTTCTGTGCATGCAGGTGTATTTGGAAAATTAAAAAGACAAAAAAAAAATTCTGCTAATCTCAAAAAAGTCTAGAAGCTTAGGTGGGGCCATCAAACGAAACCAAAAATTCAAAACCAATCTGCATAGCACGTACATATTTGTGAAACTGGAGATAATATTATCAACTTCCTTGTTTAATTTTCGTCTTGAAATATATCCATTTTCTCAACATTACAGGCACAGGATAATGAAAAATGCCTACCCATGTGGGTTCAAAGTTTAAAATTTATACGTTGTCCTATAACGCATTCAAAATTCATTTTCAACTATAGGTCGTTCGGCGCGCGGTGAATTATTTTTCACAAAATTGAGAATTTCTTTCACGTCCCGAGGCTCCCTGCAAGCCTCCATTACACCATCTTAGAATGCTGGGAAACGTTAAAACATTTAAAGGAAACGTAAAGTCTTCCCGCCACGGGTGAGACTCACAGTTAAATGGCCGAGTATATGAAATATTAAATAATTCTGTGTAGCGTGCACTATTTTTTTGTGTGCTGTTTCGCAGTGGAATACATAAAAACGTACATGATATTTGTGAATGGTGCAATTCAATTTTCGCCACGAGTAGAAACGTGATGCAAACATTGTATAGTTCGACTGAAACAGAAGTGTGAGGTGTTAAATAAAAAAAAAGTTTGCCCTAAAATTCAATAAATAAAATCCTATTTAATGTCATTGACCATTTACCTACAATTTGTTTTACATTCGTTATTTTACAGATTTTTGAGTATTTGAAATTTAATCTCGATTGGAATATAATGTTAGACCGATTTGTTTCATCTTTTAACTGTTGTTTAGCGTAATTTATAATAAATCTAAAATAAAATAAAATCATTTTGGATTTTTCAACCAATTCTTACTTTTAAATGCTTAATCATAGTTGAAAATACAAACTTTTGGAAATATGTAAACTTGGATGAGCCATGATCTTATGATGAAACATTCAAAATATAACCATTCAAAATCGAAAATTCGCTGGAAATTGCTTTAGTTATGTTAAGTGACCAGATTTAAATAGCAAGGAACTTTCAAACTGTCCACTTCCACTTCTGCTTCACCTGTCCACTCCCTTCAGAGTTGATACCACCATCTATGACGAGGGTTTACCCGAGACTCACATTTTAATTAATTTCGACGACTTCGCAACTATAGTAAGTTTTTTTTTTCAGGGGTAACACACGGGACGCATGTTATTTATATTTTTCAGGGGTAACACACGGGACGTATGTTATTTATATTTTCAGGGGTTACACACGAGACGCATGTTATTTATATTTTTCAGGGGTAACACAAGGGACGCATGTTATTTATATTTATCAGGGGTAACACACGGGACGCATGTTATTTATATTTTAGATTAATAAAAAATGTGCTTTATCATTTAATTTTTTTACGTAAAACGATTTTTAACAATTGAAAAACGTTTTACAACTATAAAATTAGCGATAAGGATCAAATTTTATTTTTCTAGAAGATAAATTAGTAACTTCCCGAGATATCACCCTGAAAACATCTGAGATTTTAGGAATATATTCATCAGAATTAATTAAAATACATCCCTCCGGAAGAATAATTTTCTAAGCCTGCTAGAGCAATCTCGACCTTATGCCCCTCCAATATTCAGGCCGCGGGCGCGCCGAATAATATTTTACGTGTCTTCGTCACTTACGGCATTTAGATCATAGCTGCCTATCAATATTCGGCGAGTGAGGACGTGTTTGAGGACATTTTTTTGTTTATTCATACGAATACTTGAAATCTAGTATTGAAATATTATGTTTTTTTGTACTAAACTTCTTCTACAAGTAAGTAAAGGTATTCTTGATTTTTTCCGCAACTTGTTACTTCCTTTAACATATTAATATTTTAAAAGTACACAGTGTGCTATTTTCAATGAAATAGGGACATAGAATAATAATAATAATAGTTGGATGATTTGTATAGCGCCGTTTTTGTGAAAAATCACCACATATATATATATATTTATTACGTATATGTATATATACATTTTTATTACTGTTTTAAAGTTTATTTTGTATAACTATATTTTTATTCTTATTATGTTTAATATTTATTATTTAAGTTTAAATATTTTAAAACAAGTTCTGCTAAACTGTATTTTTTATGTGTTGAAGGCATTATTTCGGAATGGGAAACAGCTGTCACGAGTAAAAACAATTATATGGAACTTTTTTGTATTTCTTTTTAAATAAACGTATTTATACATACGATTTTTTGCGTAATAATTATTATCGCCCTGGTGAAAAAAGACAATTCATAATCAAAATGTTTCTTGATTTGGCTTTAGCCATGTTTGATGACTAGATCCGAATAGCCAAGTACTTTCCAAACTTCCTCTTCCCAGTCTCCCCACATTTCCCACCCTTTACCGTAACAACATACCCTGAATAGGAATCCTATCGTCCCACTGGCTCCGAACAGTTGGGAGCAGTCGAAACTTTGGTGCGGTATTGACATGAAAAGAAAATACTCAATGACCTGTCATTTAACTTGGTTTTATTAGAAATACAAGTTGCCATCATAATTTTATTTAATATTCTCACTGCTAATTTCACACATGGTATGGTACCATGGTATTTCAAATGTGGTAATTTCTACATGTATTTTTTTAAAAAGTGATTTAATAATGTTGATTTTATTGGAATGAAAGTGATAAAAAAAATCTGCAAAAGCTGATATTATTTTTCAGCACGGATAGGAGATGAATGAACCTGAAATGAAGTATTCGCTATTTGATGACTCTAGTTCTTATGGCACTGACGTGAACGCCGTTTCCAGCTCTAACCTTGAAGTACGAACACTTTATTATTTGTTAACATAATAAGAAGTAGACTAGGAACTGCAGGCGGTTCTGCGGAGGTGCAGAAAAAAAAACTCGGAAAATTCAAGATGGCCTCCGAAATTTTCCATTTTGACTTTAGATTCGAGTTGCAAGAAAAAAGGTTCTCTCTGTGTTGCAACATTTTTTAACTAAATTTACTATCATGTACTACCACTATATTCATATATATGTGAAGCTATGCAATCGAGCCAACTTCGAAAAAGCAGAATAAATAATAAGACACATCAATATGTTTCCAAGTCAAAACAAATACAAATCCAACCCAACGACTCTGAAATGCTCACAGAACATTTAGTCTTTCAAAACGAACCAGAAGCAGAACCGTCTACTGGTACTGGACATAGATTGGAAAATTTGCAAGCATTGCCTATCAATCCATCTTATAAGGATTTCAGTGAAATTGATTCAATCGTGGATTTCTAGTCTTACTAGCTGGTTCTATGCAGAAATCTCCTAACAAAACATACCAATACTGCCAACAAAATGTATTAAGGCGATCCAACGGCTAAATAATTATTAAAATGTTTTACGGTCGTATTCTAAAAAAACTTAAAATTCTGCACATAAAACAATACGAAAATATCGGAAAACGGGTTCGTAAGTAGGAGTGTTTGCGCTTTAAACATTTTTTTAATGTCCGATACTTTATTTTTTTATAGGCTTATAAAAGGACATACCAAAAAAATGCTCGGTTAAACGAAAGGCCAAGGTGGGTTCTATTTGCAGTATTTTATTTATTTATCATCTACGATATTTCTAGGCCATCAAATTCTCAAACCGAAAACACATGATTTTACATTACTTCCCATTGCATCGCCTTAAAGATTTCTTTTCTTGTTTACTTAAATTGATAACAATTACTATTACAGCGGCTGATATATATTGTATATTATCATGAAAAACTCACTGTACCAGACGTAATCTGGCACACAAGCAAACTGTATGAGGCCGGCTTATCCCAATCTACGGTGCAAGGCTGGGAGGGGAGGTAGCATTCCCACCGTTCCCTCTGCGTGGAGGAACGGTACTGACGACAACGACTTTTGCAAATTCTGCGGTCCTTGTCCTTGTGACCTCGCTTATTGGGGTCTAGTCCGAGGCAGTAGTCCGATGGAAGTCCAAGGTAAGCAGTGATAAGAGTAAAACAAGGCGGGTGGTTCAGAAGTCAGAGCGGGCGGTGGAGATAGAAGTACTTGTCAGGCTGGCCTTTGCAGGCCACTTAAGGGGGTCCGCAACGTGCAGACCTACGGCGCCGTGTGGATGCCTGACAAGTCTATCTCCCTCCCACTAGCCGTACCGCTCTAACGTTTTATTTCAGTCATTTTAAGTCTTAGCGGTCTGGGACAACAAGCTCGCTACAGACCGCCCGTTACATATATTAACAAACAACACTAATATGAACAATCTATACTCGTATATAACAAATACTTAAATGGCCGCGTCGGAACATTCTGGAGACGGTGACGTCGGATACACTCACTCTTGAAACGTCCTTCATTTCTTCTGTAAAATTTAATATTGAAGGTTACCGCCTTTTTCCTAAACTCAGTCGATTATTTAGAATAAATATTAGATTGGTAATTTATGTACCTATTTCATTTTTCGTCTGATGGTTCTATTTTTGTCGCTTTATCTGCATATGTTAACTAGCACCCTCCATATTTTTCTACTATATTTTGTCAGATTACATGTATCCTACGTAAATATTATTTGTTTCTGTAAATGGTGACCAAATTATTCTTAAGATTTTTTTAAAACTTTGCATTTAAATAAAAGCAAAATAATTTTATTCAAAATCATTACAATGGAATTCCACGCGAATTAAAAGTTTCAAAAATAGGTGACCAAATATTTGGCGTAAATAAAAGAATTAAATGCAAAAATCGTTTGATTTGAGTTTTTATTGGCCTCGGAAATTTCTACCTAACAAACATGAATAACCAAAAAAAAGATGTGTGATTTATGATTATTTGGGAACTCTTACATGCTGCCGATGATCATATTTTTCCACTGTAGGTACCATGAGTTTCCAGACCCAATGTAAATTATATTATTACTTAAATATTGCTAACAATGAACTTAATTTTCATAAATGCATTTAAATATCATACAGAAATTCTTTTAAATTTGTCCAAATAAAATCGCGACATGTCACACTGTGCAATAATTTTTAACTGCGAACGAAAAGTGCGGCGTGAAACATAAATTGGTCCGCCCGCTAACTCCTCCAATTGGTATTTAGGAACGCCCTTAAGTGATTTTATTTTAGGATATTGTGTCGTGTTCAGCCCCACATTTCCAAAATGAGAATACCATAGTTCCGCTGACTACGCGCAGTTGAGACCCTTAATCCTGATACGCGACTAGCCTCGCTCCTAAAATCACGTAAGAGGCAAAAGATAATTGCGTACTTTTCTTACCTTGGGGTCAAGCAAGGAAACATTGACTAACTAACCATCATGCCGTTTCTCCGCAGGGGTAGGCGGAGAGGATGGATCGCCAAACAACTCTTGAAACACATTTCTTGCTCTATTTACATTCATACATCGTCTCATACATACTCTGTTATTCTGATTCTTTTTTATTTATTTTTATTTTTATTTTTTTTTATTTTTTTTTTTTTATTTAATATAATAATTTTTTTACAGAGAGTATATAAAAATAAGACATGATTCATATAGTGTAACAAAAATATAATATAGCTATTCCTCACCATAAAGAAACAAGGTTCTTGTGTTTGGTGAGTGATTATCGCTTAATTAATCAAATCATAACTTAAAATATTGTTGTACAATAGCAGGAAAATATGAATTTGTCGTGTAAATTTTGTAATTTATCATTAGTAATAGTATTAAAGAAAATGAAAAGAAAGTAGAAGAAAAGAAGAGAATCTAATAATAATAAAAATTAATTTTTTTTTTTTTAAATTGTTAGAGTAGTTTGAGGTAATTCTTTAATCTGTGTTGAAATTCATGGATATTTTCTATAATTTTAAGATCAGATGGCAGATTGTTAAAAAAAGTTATTCCTAGATATAGGTATGTGTTTTGCGTATGCTTAGTATTGAATGGTGGGATTTTAATGTTTTGCTGATACCTTGCGGATATATTAAATTGTAATTTATTTAACGTTTTTTCTTTAAAGATTTGAATAATTGCATATTTTTTATAAATTTTATCTACTGTAGGTACATTGAATATTGTAAAAAGTTTTTCAGTGGAAAATGATGATGGTTTTTTTAAAATTACCTTTATTATCAATCTTTGAATTATTTTAAGTGGACTAAAAATATTATCATATGTTCCCCCCCAGCCAATAATTCCATATTGTAAAATAGACTGAACAATTGCATAGTACACTCTTTTTAGGTTTTCTAGTCTAAGAATATTTCTTAGTCTTATAAATATATATATACATTTTCTAATTTGTTTAACAAGTTCACAAATATGTGTTTTCCATTTAAAATGCTGGTCTATATATTCACCAAGGTATTTAATTTCGGAAGTTGGACTAAGTATTGAACATGCTTGATTACAATTGATTCTGTTGCAGTTACTTTGGTGTATTATAATTTTTATTTCTGGTTTTGATTTAAATTTATTGATAGAGAAAGGAATAAATTTTGTTTTTTCAGTGTTAAGGGAGAGTAGATTATTATCGAACCAATTTTTTAATATATTAATATCAGTATTTGCTAGCTTGTTAATAGAATTCCAGTCTGTCCTTTCAATTATTATGACAGTGTCGTCAGCATAAGATATTATTTTTCCGTTTAGCTTTTGCATGAATATGTCATTTACATAGATGATAAAAAGTAGAGGTCCCAGTACTGTACCTTGCCAAAATTACTTGTTTCTTGGCATGTCCGACTCCAGTATTTGGTTGACTTGATCGTGCCATGTCTTCCTCAGGCGTACCGGCTTATTTTTCCATTCACATTATTCTCCTTACACTAATTTTTTCGATCACGCGCTCTACATTCCCAAACCATCAACGCGTCCTTTTCTTCATCTTACTCATTACGCTCACATCAGCCCTGCATTCTTTGAGAATCTCAAAAATGTTCACACGCTAATCTCTCATTTCTATAGCATTTAGTCTACTTTCAACCTTCATCTGTCAGTTCTACGCCTCACTTCCATACATTAGGGTTAGTACCCACTCCATCGTGGATGGCTTCTTTGGATAATTTTTTGTTAGCGGTCGCGTTCAGTCCTCCATTAATGGGGTTTATTGCATTTATCCTTCTTTCAATATCCCTATCAGCCACTCCATCTCTCGTTAACATACTTCCCGAATACACGAACTCATCCACTTTCTCCAAGTATTCATCATTCACAACTATATTGGACACTATTTTCGTTCTCTCTCTTTCAAACACCATGACTTTATTTTTTAGTTGCTTATTTAAAAAAAAATTAATGTAAACCAAATTTAATAATGTTTTTATTAAGTTCTGCAAGTATTTTAGTTGTTATTATTGTGAAAGCTGTTTCATTAACAATTACATTAACAATACATTACATTAAATTACATTAACAATCGCGGTTAATAACCGCTATGAAGCAAATAATATTGAAAAAATTATAAAAAGCAAGAAATATAAATAAAATCAATTTAATATATCCGGTACACAATAATAAACTAGAAAAATTTGCATGTCTGGAATTTCTCGGTTCAATATCCGTAAAAATTGCAAAAGAAATTTTAAAATGTGGTTTAAATATAGCTTTTAAAACCAATAATAATATAGGAACAACCCTAAAAAACTCAAAAAGTAAAAATCCCAAACTTAATAATAGTGGTATATATGAATTAAAATGTGACCACGCCGACTGCAATGCTCGCTTGACAACAACAAACCTAAACCCTTACATATAGAAAGAAAGGGCCTAAGATTAAATTTACTTGAACAATTAGAAATTAACAAACCAACTAACGACCCTAATATAACAATAATTAATAAAGTAAGGAAAATTATATACTCACCGCTTCTCAGTATGTTCACATTATCAAAACAATACAACACATTTAAATAAATCAATTAAGAAAACATTGTCAGTTAAATACGAGTAAGAACACATTATAAATGTGAAAACCTCAAAGAATTCAGAATTTTAATTGCTTTCTAACTAAATCGGTTTTACCGATAATAAATCATTACCCATCCATCCAAAATTTAAAGGAGTGGGGGTAAATTAAATCATATAAATAAGTCGTCGCAATGTGGATTAACCACAGTTTGAAAATGTCCTTAAAGGCCTAAACAGCTGTCACAATAATAACAACTAAAAATACTCGCAGAACTTAATAACATTATTAAATTTGATTTACATTAAATTTTAAAAAAATTAAATGGAGTTCTACGAATTAAACACAAAAACAATTAATTAATAATTAACTTGCTTAGATTCATCAATATTTTTCAAATACCAGATGAAACCGTCAGGCAGCAGGGCGACATTTGATCCCATCCTTCATTGATTGTTCCAATAAGTTTGTTAAAAAGATTCTATCAAATGCTTTCATTGGAATCTGCAAAGTGGTGGATATTTTTGGCAAAGCGAGTAACACTTCTCGTTATCTAATCAATAATGCTAGCGTGTTAGTTTATCAAAATATTATTAGCCGTAGTCCGAACAACCCTTAATTTGCATACTCCGCGCTGCATAATAAACCGGCCTGACGAGGGTGAGAACTATTGTATAAGTCTAGTGGGCTCCATACAGTCATTATATTATTTCGGGTTATGGTCAACCATGACAAATTTTAATGTGTAGTACGTACTCATAATTATAATACCAGGTAACTATTGAGGCATTCGTTTCTAGACGGGTAAACTACCCTTTTATATGCTTTATATTCTGGTTTTTATTTTTATGCCAAAAATTGGTTCCTTATGAGTTTCAACGTTATAAAAAAAATATACGTCTTAATTACATAGTAGAAAGAATTTATTTTTTTGCTTAAACTCCCGAATGCGAAAAAAACTGTCTCCAATATACAAGTCACCGCAATTATTTTAAGCTCACAACGGTATTTAGCTGAGAACTTTCGTGAGGTCCTCTGCAAAAAAAGCAGTGAAAACCAAATAAAGTAATTCGTAAAGCGTAAAAAAAGACGCCATATTGGATAACACATAACATGTATTTTTTATTTAAAATTCCGAGGGATGCCGCCGTAGTTAACTTAGTATATTTTATAATATTGGAGAAGCTTAATTTTCGAGAAAAAAACACATAACCTAAATTTGCATAACAGGTACGTATACTGAATAAGTAAGATTAGAATTTTTTGTGATTCCTGCACGGTTTAAATTATTACAACTAAAAAATAAAAATAATTGTAATACGTATGTGTGAGTGTCGTAAATAAGTACTTATCTAGAGTTGCACAGCCATTAAGTATGTGCTTGGAATTAGGGACAGTGTCTTCGTTAAAGAAAACATGTATAGTTCCTGTATCATTACATATTATTATACAAGAACTTGCTATTTTCTAATAGTAATGACACCATCATTAAGTCAGATTATTTATTACAAAATATGTATGGGAAAAAATACACGAGAAAAAAAGACAAATAGGATATGAACCCGAAACCTATCGCTATCCTGGAGTTTTATGCTTTTCAGATTTACGTGATTCACGTCTATCAATATTTCTATCACCGTGGAAGCCTTCAAAGTCTTGTCCTTGGAACAAACTCGCTATAGCTTTAAATTATTCCAGATAGTTATTTTTAGTTCCAGAACGTGTGGCGATAAGTTGCCAGAATGTCAGGAACCCAAATGGTTTAATAGTCAACGAGCTGCTGCTTGCCGCCGTCCACCCCATAAAACCTTGCACCTAACGAACAGTTTAAGACATGTTTCAGTTAACATTTTAAACGAATCGAGTGTCGTGTACTGTTACCGTAAGGAAACAAAGCATAAAGTAACCTACCACCGAATGCGGCCGAGGTACATGGAAAGGTATTTCATATCACTAACGCAATCAACATTCGTTACGTCATGATAACATGCTATGCAATCGTACATTTAATAGATTATCATACCTACTAACCCAAAAAAATATTTTCCCGATTTGCATTTCGGTGCCTAGAGGGAGTATTAACAAACGTGAAGTTTATCATCTTATTATTGCCCTCAAAAATGAAAAATTAATTTAAATGAAAAATATTTTTGTTTCAAACTACTTCGTTTATATGTGTACATTCCTAAAGAAGGTTGAGTTTTAACCGATCGTTTATATGTGTACATTCCTAAAGAAGATTGAGTTTTAACCGATCGTTTATATGTGTACATTCCTAAAGAAGATTGAGTTTTAACCGATCGTTTATATGTGTACATTCCTGAAGAAGGTTTAGTCTAACCGAAACCGGTCGAATGCAGAAATGTACATAAATAAAATAAAGTGGCTTAAAACAAAAACATTTTACATTTAAATTATAATGTCAAGCCACAAAGTAACTGCTTCCTTCGATAAATGAAAAGTTAGTAACATAACATTAACCTTAACTAAATAACGTTAACTAAATTAGTAACATAACATTAACCTTAACTAAATAACGTTAACTAAATTAGTAACATAACATTAACCTTAACTAAATAACGTTAACTAAATTAGTAACATAACATTAACCTTAACTAAATAACGTTAACTAAATTAGTAACGTAACATTAACCTTTACTAAATTAGTAACATAACATTAACCTTAACTAAATAACGTTAACTAAATTAGTAACATAACATTAACCTTAACTAAATAACATTAACTAAATTAGTAACGTAACATTAACCTTTACTAAATTAGTAACATAACATTAACCTTAACTAAATAACGTTAACTAAATTAGTAACATAACATTAACCTTAACTAAATAACGTTAACTAAATTAGTAACGTAACATTAACGTTAATTAAATATGGGTTACAAGGAATGTAAATTCAACAATAATATTATTTTTGAGTTATTTCGATAGGGTTATAAAACTGTACAAAAAGATTTGAGATATGCATATTGTTTTTACATGAATACCCCACAAGAGTCCCAACTGCTCCCAACCGTCTGGAGTCAGTAAGACTATGGCATCCCCAATCGGGGAATGTTGTGAGGCTGAAGGTATTGAGGAGGGGAAGGAGAAGGGGAAGAGGATGGTGGGGAAATACCTGGCTATTCAGATCTGGTCACCAAACACGGCTAAAAGCCATGTCAAGCAACGTTTCAATTCTGAATGGTGGTCTTTCACCAGGGCGATACTGAGAGTATCTTCCACTCTGGAACGTGCGCAAATATATTATATATAATTTTTTTATTTATTTTTTGTTATGATTTGAATATTACATGGGTTGATGAAATTTTATCTTTAATACATTTCATTCTAATATATTATCTACTTAATGTTTATACTTTTGTGCGTAGATATATACAGAAAACGTAGCTGGCGTTTAAATAGATATGAGCACTAATGTGTTCAATTTAATTAATTTAAATCTTATTAAATTAATAACATTTAATAGTACAATATTATTAGAAAATCAAATCCCCAACACATTGTTATAAGCTGGGGAGCTGCATATAAAACGAATCTACTCCCTGTTGAAAGCGTGCAATGTCTAATTATAAAAAAATAATTTAACAAATCCAAGGGATTATCCAGCAAACCTTATTTTTAAAGTATTCAAAGTATTGAAATTTAATGGTCTAGTCTGAAAAACATAATAATTCAAATAATAAAAGAAAAGGATAATCACAATTACTTAACTGAAAGTCGTATACGTCAAAAACACATATTCTCATCGTAGAAATGTAACACCCCATTGCCAAAACATCTATTCATGTATTTAGAAGAAAAAAAAATACTACGACAGCCTACAGGAAAACATCAGAACAATTGAAAATGATAAATATCCAGTAAAAGAAATTAAAGAGCTATTCAATATAAACATTATGAAATGGTATTCTATTTATATAAATATATTTTTTATTATGAACGCATTTTTTTAAACCTAATTAAGTACTGATTAAAAATATACTTATCATTTAAATATACAACTTCTCTTCCATAGAAGAGAAATATCAACGACAAAAAAAAGCAAAAATAAATTCATGTTTATTGTTATGAAACCATATTAGACTTTATAAGCAAAATTATTTTTTTTTATATCGTTTAACCTTTAATACTTTCCATGAAAAGCGTAATAACTTTTACTTATTACTGAATCTCCCTTCAGTTTTGTTCGTTACATAAATTATCATGTGCATTAATTAGGGACGCTTTTCACTCCCAAGCTGCACACCACACGCTTTCCTTGCAACTCTTTTTGCCAGCCTGGTGTTTGGAGAAACCAATTATAATGGCCAATAAAATTTAACGATTCGAATCAGCTTTTGGTTGAAGGCAAAACAAATATTAAGTGCAGATTGGTGCATACTTATTTATTTTATTAATGTAGATTATATTCTAACATTACTATCTAATTTGTTGCAAAGGTATCATTTATGTATGGGGTAAGTAATGTCAAAAACTTTGCAAACTCATCACAGGCTTGGAAGAGTACGTTGATTTCACATCCACCGTATTCAGATGGCGGGTCCCTTTCCCCGCGGGCGACTTCTGGTAAGATTTGCACGACGTGGTTTGCATTTTGTAATTACCGACGATATATAATATGTGCTGAATTTTCAAAAAAGTGCAATATGCCATGAGATGACCCATAAAAGATTGGCTTGACACTTACAGCCCCATAAACTCCCAACCTGAACTTACGCATAAAACATCCTTTTAGGATGGAGAATTGTAATTTTTTAAAGTATGTAACTTTTCGAAATTACTTACTTTTTATTATTTATTGTTTATTACTTATTTTTATTATTTATTACTTACTTTTTACTTATTGCTTACCTTGCCTAAGTGATTACGAAAACTTATATCTAAAAATAACTTCTAATAGACAATCGGCGAGGACAATAATTAGTATGATGTTTTATTTCATAATAATTACGGGTTTGGTTGCTGTAAAACACGTTATTTTGCGTTTTTATGTAAGAATATTCTCTTTCCAAGAAAAAAAGAAAATTCTGGAATATATTCTTCAGTATTCAGAACTTGTTATCAAATACGTCATACTATATATTACCATCGATGTTTTACAGCTATTTATGGAGCTGATGGAATTGGCTATGTGGTCTGCAAATATTTCTCATTAAATTAATAACAATTACTTTGTTTAAAACCACTGCTATGTACACATATTGTGAATAAAACGTTTTTAGAGCAGTTCACTTTTGTCTGCCTGTATAGATAGATGTTTGTAAATTTGTATCTTTTGAATCCACCAAACTTGTACGAATTTATACAAAAGCGTGAATAATTATTTTCTTGCAATGCATTCATTTTTTCCTGTCCTATTTGAATAAATTTTCTAGTTGAAAGTTAAACTTGTGATTGAACAGCACACTTTATTTAACGTGTTTTTTTAAGTATGTAGTGAAACTAAATATTTTTACAAGAAAAAAGCAGTTCATTAATAGTTTGACGTTTAATTCTGAAGTGATGTTATGTAATAATATATATTAAGTACAAACGCGCACTGACAATATTGCAGGTTATACCAATTACATATAATATATGATAAAATGTTGTAATTCTAATACAGCATAGGTAACAAGTAACACATTAGTACACAAACCTGCCGCTAGAGTGTAGTTGACAGGTCCCGGTGCGTCAAGTGAACCATTTCCTCCAGGCCATGTGAAATTATTCACTTCGGAAACTTGTAGAAATGTCGGACCACGTACTCCAACCGACAAACCAGACGCAATCGGACTGGGAGACATTTTTAGATTACAAAGCAATCGAAATTAATATGTAATATCACCATTTTACAGACACGACAAAGCTCTCAGCAAGAAACCGTACGCTTTCGATGAGAGGTGAGAACGTTTTGAAAGGAAGACATTCAACGTAAAGATAACATGTTGCTAGAATTTACACGAAGGTTTTTGAATGAAGTGCTAAAATTTATTTAGAAATAACCGATGATATTTGGCAACAGCGATATACTTTATTTTTACGGAAAACTCATTCCCTTAGTTTAAAAAAAACCTTAGAAAAAAATCAATACCTGAAAATCAAAAAGATTTTCTAGCAAGCAGAACCTGTTGAAATTTTCCGATACTAAACAATAACGATATGTTAGTAAAATAAGTAGTTCAACAGATGGTTCAAATCCAAAGTAAAAATTCGAAGAAAGGTTTGTACCTTTGCTACATCGTATTGAAATGGAGTATCCCCGAGCAACCGAGAGATGTCACTAAAATAAACATTTTTTGATATAATCATTATTATAAAGTCGCCACCGATAAGAAGATTAATTACATAAATACTAGAATATTTATTGACAACGTATTCAAGTATTTATTTCCAAATACAAAATCATCAAATGATGTCCGGTTCAGGAACATAGGGATTAAAAAGAGGATATAAAAATAATTATTTAATTTACATTAATTTGTTGTTGTGCCTTTTGTCCTCGAATGTTCCGTGTTGAAAATGTTTTCGTGAAATTTTTAGAAATATGATGGAAATTAAACCTATAATCTTGTAAATACAGGTATTTGAACAGGAGGCTGTAACAGAACGAATAGTTAAGAACAGTACCTACTTAAGTAGAAGAATAAAAAATAATTGTTTTAAACCATGTATGTAATGGGAGCAAAACGTTTTGCTTTGATGTTATGGACTATTATAGATCGATATTGCCGTCCTTTGAGCGTAATCATCTACCTTTAATACAATCCGTGTAGTTATGCAGAGTGCATTAAGGCATTTTCACTTTTATTCAGTCAAGATTCACGAATTTTGTAATTTTTTTTATCATAAATCACCGAAAACACAAATTCAAATTAATATTATTTCATTTTTCGAAAAGTACAAACATTTGCGAACAGATTTTACATTTTATTTGGAAATATAAATCAATATTTCATACGGTATATTTTCAGATACATGCATCAAAACAGAATAAATATATCTTATGGAGAGGAATACTGTGTTATTGCATGAAATTGATAAAAAACTCTCGTTGTGTAAAAAAATCAGATGTGTTATAAGACAATATTTAAACTATTCTGTTTATTTGGTCGAAAACCATCTGTGTGCTTTACAGTAAGTAGAAGTTAATATTTCGGGTGGAAGATTTATCTTCTTAGATAAAGCCAGATTACTGTATGTTGGAAGTAAAACGTATTGCTATTTATAATACGACTTATCTTTATCATCGTTCCATATTCTTTTTTCATTATTTAGCAATGCTTCGTAATGCACACGCGATCTTGTTTGACTAACATTATTTATTCGATGGCTTTGAATAAACGAAATAACTTTTTATTGGATGGATTTTTATTGAAAACAAAAGAAACCTCTAATACCTATTATCATTCTGACAATTTGAGATAATGTTTTCGAAGAATGTAAAACCATTTAGCGTATTTTGACTTTTTGAAGTAGGCATCCACGGAAAATAAAACAAAAGAAACCTCTAATACCTATTATCATTCTGACAATTTGAGATA
>JAHDVE020007691.1:0-26282 GCA_022606495.2 Halesus radiatus
AAAATTATATACTCACAGCTTCTCTGTATGTTCACATTATCAAAACAATATAACACATTTAAATAAATCAATTAAGAAAACATTGTCAGTTAAATACGAGGAAACACATTATAAATGTTAAAATCGCACAGATTTCATAATTTTAATTGTTTTCTAACTAAATCGGTTTTACCAATAATAAATCATAATTTTTTTAAAGACTAGTCAAAAATTGGAAAGGGGTGGGAGTAAATAAAATCATATAAATAAGTCGTCACTATGTGGATTAACCACAGTTTAAAAATGACCTTAAACGCCGAAACAGCTGTCACAATAATAAAAACTAAAAATACTCGCAGAACCTAATAATAACATTATTAAAATGGATTTACATAAAATTTTTAAAAAAGGTTGGATTATGCCTCTGTCACTCCATATCTTTTGCAATATTTAATGATTCAAACAGTACTGAAAACGAGAATCTGCGTCAAACATGCAAGAAGTCAAAAGCTGATAGGAAAAGTATAAAACGTCACGGGGGCAGTTTTACAACTATTTTGTGACACGGTTCAAAAGATTGTCGCTAAACTGTCTGTACGTGATAATGAAAACGTCAATGGTCAACACGATTGGCGTGTTCTGGTAAACAGAAGTTCCCGCTTTCACAAAATAAAAGCAGATCTTCCAGAAGTATACTTGTTAGGTTAGGTTAGGTTAGGCCACTAAGGGTTGAAATCAATCATTCCTATTAAAACAAGAATGAATATGGGAATGGATAATATCGATACCTTAGTCCAATAGGGAACTAACTCAAAATACGTTATTTTGAGAAAACTGGATTTGATAAAGTTTTCATAAAGACATCGCTCCGATGTAAAGTTATTTTGTCCACCTATAACGTAACAATAGATGCAACATGTAAGTAATTTATCAACCTATCATATCATAGGTGTAAATGGATACATTTATTAAGTTCCAATCGGAAACATTTGACGTGTTTCTCCATTGAACTAAGAATGTGCTGATTTCATTATAATTCCGTAAAGAATTATCTGACTACAAAATTAGGACGAATTAGACTTATATTGATATATGAGAAGGGAGAGTTTCCTTACCATTTTTTATCATTAACTCAAAACCCAGAAATTTTGAGTTATTTCCCTATTGAACTAAGGTATCGATATATACATTCTATAATATAAAGGTAATACATAACTGGTTTTTGCACTCTTAATTGCTATACAGTCCAGAGACCTGAGAATATCTCGCCTCACCCTTATCGAAATAGGATACTAAGTATGTCGAACAGAAGGCAGTTACATCAAATGTACAATTTGATGAATTCGAAGGTTCCTACCTAACTGATGAGCTGCAGTGGTCCCGTGACTCTCATGCACACAATGCACGCCAAAGATACCATTTACTTGTTCTCCCCAGACATCGAACCGCTGTATTTGAGGGTAGTCACGGCTATTCCTCAACAAAACTGTTTAAATGTAACAGCACCAGGACTGAGCATTACAAACACTCGCTTGTACCTAGATTGCATGAAGTTAGTAATAGATATGCAGATGTAGCGTATCTATTTAACTGCACAAGAGGGCTATACTATCATATATTTTCAATCAATATTAATTTAACCTAAGTTTACTATATGTTTTATATTTATTTATTCTAAAATTTAAAAAAAAAAACGAAGTGTTTTAATTTCAATTCTAAAACAAAAACATTAGCCACTCATCTCACTAGGACGTCGAGGTGAGCGGCTTTACAATTTTAGTGAAACGATAAATTATAATAAGTAAATAAAATTATGTAAATAGTAATAAATAAGCAGTAATAAGTAAGTAATAATAAGTAAATAATAATGATAATATCGAGCATACATAAAGTTTCAACATTGATTACAACATAAGGGATAACATGGATAAAGCGAAATCAGCATTCTCAGCTAACATAGACTTTTATATATACACAAATCTTTTACTTTAATGTCCTTCATGAACTTTTATTCTTTATATACTTTCTGATGTCATTGTACGACCAAATGCCACATTTAATAGTTACTTTTAAATTATTCGTGCTATATTCTTATGCTTGTAGTTAACTGTGACATGTAATTATTGTTGATGGTATATTTATACCGTTGATATTAAATAAATAAATAAAACTTTAGAACTAAAATTTGGAGCACCGACATCACTACAGTGCTTCAAGAAGTTCTGCAGCGAATGGTGGCTCACGGCACAATCAGCCGCACAATATCATAATTGATAAATAATTAAAAAGATACTTATGTAAGTGATTTTGTAATATATATTTTTGTGTTTATAAACTTTAAAAAAAATTTAAGTGTAGAGATTTTATGTAAAGTTATGAGGTTGAGAATTTGTGCTTTTCTTTTGGGTGCCATAATTGATTTGACATGCGAAAGTAATGTCTTGTGACGACTATTACTATCTCTAAACAAAGAAACATTCATATGTAAATTTTATTTCATTCCAATCATTTTTTTTTCTAAATATATCTTAGTAGTAAAGTTTCATTTTGAAAACATTCTACGCAAAAAAAACTCTTTCTTTTGGATTTGTAATCTGTGGCTAACCGGTGTGGTATATATATGGGCTAACCTCATTACAACATGGTGGGTTCAATGTTTTTTATATTAATTTGAAAATGTTATAGCAACAGTTTTACATATTGGATTTCATTCAAACTACTCTCTAAACCTTCCCGGCACTAATATCAACAAATTGTGCTATTTTCAACGAAACCGGTGGTGTAATTATCGATAAAATCGAGGACAGACAGACAGACAGACAGACATTAATTTTTATACAAGATTTATAACTTTATCTGATTTGTATAGGGACTGCTGAAAACCAGCTGCTCTCCGGCCTCCGGAATGTATAGCTGACCAGTCAATTGTTAAAATTAAATATTTAAAAAAAAACTTTCTTGCAACAAAAGAGGAGTAAATTGTTTATCAGATATTCCATAAATTCGTCACACAGTTTGTCACAAACGTCTGTCGCGTAGCTAACTAACTAACTAACTAACCATCACGTCGTTCGTCCGCAGAGGTAGACAGAGAGGACGGACCGCCAAACAACTCGATCTTGGCATACATTTTTTGCTTCATTCGTCTCATACATTATCTTCTGCTATTCCGACTTCTGATATGGCCTGACTCAAGTATTTGATTCACTTGATCGTGCCATGTCTTCCTCGGGTGTCCACGGCTTCTTCTATAGCCGATCCTTGCATTCTTTACAAATCTCTACATTTTTCACACGATCATACATGCTTTTACCACTCATTTCATTACTACAGCATTCAGTCTACTTTCATCCTTCCTCTGCTAGTTCCATGCCTCACTGCTGTACATCATGGTCATCAGTACATTGGTATCAGCGCTCCATTGTGGACTGCTAGCTTCTTTGCGGTCCTCGGAAACCATCATGGAACGAAAGCGACCCCTTCGCAGAACTCCAGGGTACCACGGAACCCACTTCGGGAGCCGCTATCTTCCTCGAAAAGTTATGGCCCCGTGAAACCCGGATTCGAGATGAGGTCACTCAAATCCTAGTGAAACTGGTGCGTAATGTGATGACGAAAATTAAATTTGAAATTAATAAACGATTTTTGATTCGCCGCATCATCATAAGTACTATTAACGAATGATCCGTCGGAATCTTATCACTTATACGACTTATTAAGGCTTTAATAAAATTAACAAATTAAATATATGCTATGTACGTTACTGGTAATCCATGGCATTATTTTATCAACTTCAGAGTTCGAAAAAATAATTAAATCATCTTTTACAGACCTTAATCTTTCCGATTCTGATATATTTCACGAGGCTTATAGAGGTTATCTTTTTTAATTAATTGGCGAGTATTTTGATCGATTATAAAGAAAATAATGGAATTTACAATAAACGCAAATCAGTCAAATTCTTGTTTAAAATAAAAATAAAAATTTTACGTTAAAAAATATGTTTGAAACATAATAGACTCAACGGAATAAACATACCATAAACAATAATTACATAATAATTATAATCGGATGATTTGTATAGCGCCGTTTTTGTGAAAAATCCCCTCAAGGGCGCTGTACAAATACTACTTCCTATTCTTATATTATCCTTATATTACATCTATGACACTTTCTATGAAGTTTTTTTTTTTAACATTTATTTCTCTTTTTGGACAGGCTATCATTAGACATTATTTATAGACCATATAAAGAGATGAAGTTAAATTATCAAAACTAAATAAGGCTTGGTCTAAGTTAACTGGTTGGTGCTATGAGGAAAAAATGTGTTTAAAATTGAGTACTAAAAAAAATAGAATATTATTGAGCAATTTTGATGAGTGTGAGTTACGTATCACTCAGCTTTATGAGCCGGCGACGAATTTCAGGGATGCAGCCCGAAGGAGATGCAGTAAATAGTTAATAACATATTTAATATATTTTATGCAGTTAGTACAAAAAGCAACTTTAGTAAATTTGTTTATAATCAAATTTTTGTCCATTTTCCTTTTCTTGTTTAGAGTTTTTAATCCAGTTAAAATGTTTTCCCAAAGAGCACAATTAATTTAAAATAAATTCAGACAAGTAATTATATTAATACTTCTTGCTTGTTTGATGCAGATTATCATTTTCAGTGTCTGTTAAAATCATTTATATTCTTCGCCCTCACTTGAATATTGCACCCCGATATGGACACCTTTATACCAAGCCCATTCATCTTAAATTCTTTAAGCATATAAATTATTAATTTAATCTACACTTTGAAAATAATACCGAATCCTTAAAATTCTGTAACTTCATCACGCTTCAAACGTAACGCTTAATAGTCGATCAAATTTTGATATTCAATATTACGAATAATAGCCTGGACTCACCAGAGCTCATTAACTTTATAAACATTCACATACCGTCAAGACCAACCCGACAAACCGATTTTTTTATTTGCCCGCATGCAGGACCAATCTTAGGATAAATTCTCCAATTCCCCGAATTTGTGCGCAATATGACGCACAATTTCACAATATCGACACTTTTCACAATACCCTTTTAAAATAACGACCAAAATTTGATGCACGAGCATCTCCTGTCCCGATCCTATCTTCCTCTTCCACATTCCTCTTATTTTGTCTTCTCTTTATCTCGTTAGCTTCGTAAATAAAACATCTGAATTTAACCACTGTCAGCACAATCAACTTTATTAACTAAATGAAGCGCGTTGTTATAAACCACGAATATATTTTATTTTCACCAACCGGTTTCGCTTAACTCAAGCTTCATCAGGGTAAATATAATAACTAATTTTTATCTCTATTTATATTTTAATAAGTTATTATATTTACCCTGATGAAGCCTGAGTTAAGCGAAACCGGTTGGTGAAAATAAAATATATTGGTGGTTTGTAACAACGTGTTTCATTTGCTTAATACAATGTCAAACCATAAAGTGATTGCTTCTTATGAAAATACAAAAAACTTTATTGGCTTACCTTTTGTATGTACGAGTATATTTCTATTAAAAGCTGTTTGTTTCATACAAATAAATATATAAATGTTTAATTATTTATGCTACTTGTTATTCCTAATAATTGTAGCTAACTGCCGGTACCTACTTACCAGCCACATGGCAGGCGCTTACTCAAAACGTTATATTTGCGAAACCATACGAACAAGAAACAAAAAAATCAACCAGATTATGAAAACCTATCGCCTTGAAAAATTCTCTGTTTTCTCGTAACTGTAATATGTAAACTAACTTGAATGAAAATAATTATAATCACAGAATTCAGTTTAATAATATAACATGATCTGTTATCGATAATCATAATTAATGAACATTTTATAAGTAAACATTCTACCACTATTTTAGGTGAGTTTATTTCAATTGAATGTTAATTTATTCAATCATCGAAGAAGATGATATTAAAATATCCTAGATGAAATGTGAAACCGAAAAAAAAAACAGAAAATAAAAAGGTATCAGTAGCACCTTTTTTATTATCTGTTGTTTTTTACGGTTTCTTGTTTCATCTACGATGTGTCTTCAATGATTAAATATTACAATGAGGTTTATATACTTCAATAAGTCATTAAAAATTAATTGTATATTCTTTCTAGACTTGTAGAAAAAGTCAATAGATGTCTCATATAAATATAAATTCGGGTAGGTATATCCGAGTCTCTATTCAGATTGCAATTGTGTTCGGGAAGAACTTTGTAATCATCATAAGGATAGCAGCCAATAATATGGGATTTAAAATGGAGGATAATATTGACAAGTCTTTATCATGTAGATCAGGCTATTACTATTTTTATTTAAAAAAAAGTAGTATCTACAAATTAAAAACCTTTCCCTTTGTAACTTCTCTGTGGCATGCACTTATACATTATTATACCTTCATATATATTATAAATATGTTACACTTATATATGAACTATGCATCATGTTATTTTTTTTTTAAGTTCTGTACACATAATCATTTTAATGTTAATATATGTATAAGCCCTTTGGGGCGTTAATGAATAAATAAATAAATAATAAATAAAAAAAATAACATGAAGTATGATATCGGTGAAGACGGCGTAAATTGAACTAGTCTCATTAGCTAGTCGGTAAAGCCGTTGTCCCGGAAAGACAGAGGTCCTGGGTTCGAGTCCCAGATGCAACTGATACCTTTTTATTTTCTGTTGTTTTTTTCGGTTGGTTGTTTCATCTAGGATATGTTAATATTATCTTCTTCAATGATTAAATATTACAATGAGATTTGTCAATAAGTTATTAAAAATAAATTGTTAATTTATTTAATTTGTACAGTACAAGTGCTAGGAATCCCAACATAATCCTTTAACTGGTGACCCCGACGTGATCTGAACACGCAAACTTGTGATTGCATTTTAAATTGTTCCTAGCAAATACAAACAAATTAATTGTTATTCATTAACAAAATGCCAAATAAACGCAAGCATTACTTATTTAATCTTGTGCTTTTCCAAATTATGTTTTATGTATTTAATTTAAGATTTTCAAATATGCAATTACTTAAAAGATGTTGAATTTTCCTTCTTACAGTACATGGAGAAATGCTATTTAAGAATGCCTGAAGTGGGGGGAAGGACATCAAAATCATTGTCACTGAGAGAGGCCTATGTAGCTACCTGCCTGTACCTACTTATAAGTCACCTGACAAGTGCTTACTCACAATATTCTATTCGCAAAAAACTTTTTCAAGTGAGTTTTTTTTTATGAGTATTCACTGTTTTTATATAATTCACAGAATATTCGCTATACAAACACCAATTTTATTTTATTTTTTTAATTTAACGTAAATTAATTTTAATAATGCTATTATTAAGTCGTGCAAGTATTTTAGATTTAATTATTGTGACAGCTGTTTCGGCGTTCAAGGCTGTGGTTAATCCACATTGCGACGACTCACTTATATGATTTTATTAACTCTCACCCACTTCTAATTTGGACGGTATTTAAAACTATTTATTACCGGTTTTGGCGAAATTTTAACTTAATTTGGGTGACTCTAAGCTCTATAATTGTTGTTCAATATAAAAAAAACTATTACTAATGAAAGAAATTAGAGTATTCATGAGCAAACCAACTATCAATACAAACATTATAATAATGTTAATGCTCAATACTATTATTATCCTTCGAGTTAATGTTTCTAAAAAGGTACATAATGTTATTACTTTTGTTTAGTTATGGTTTACCATGAATAGATTATAACATTATGTACGGTAAAGTTCATCCTTTTTTGACATTTGACATTCGAACAACAGAACTGATCATAACCAACCGGCCATAGATTTGAAGCGTTTTGGCGGGCTTTGATAAATTGATACTTTGAAAATTATTTTAACTAATAGTCTAACTAACTAACTAACTACCTAATTATCAAGCTGTTTCCTCGCAGGGGTAGGCAGAGAGGACGGACCGCCAAACAACTCGATCTTGGCATACACGTCTTGCTTCATTCACTTTCATACAACGTCTCATACATTCTCTTCTGTTATTCCGACCTCTGACATGGCCCGACTGAAGTATTTGATTCACTTGATCGTGCCATCTCTTCGTCGGGCGTCCCCGGCTTCTTCTTCCATTCACATTCGCCTCATATATTCTCCTTACCCTCCTCTCTTCGTTCATTCGCTTCGTTCATTTCTTGATCTTGCTCACTACGCTTACATCAGCCATGCATTCTTTACGAATCTCAACATTTTTCATACGATCATACATGGTTTTACCACACATTCATCTCAGAGATCTCATTTCTACAGCATTAAGTCTACTTTCGTCCTTCCTCTGCCAGTTCCATGTCTCACTGCCCATACATCAGGGTTGGTATCAGCACTTCATTGTGAACTGCTAACTTCGTTTCTTTGGACAACTTTTTGTTCGCGCCAACCGCGTTCAGTAATCCGTTAATGGAGTTTCCTGCATTCACCCTTCTTTCAATATCCTTATCAGTCCTTCCATTTCTCGTAAACATACTTCCCAAATACACAAACTCATCGACCTGCTCCAAGTATTCATCATTCACAACTATATTGCACACCGTTTTCGTACTCTCTCTTTCAAAAACCATGACTTTGGACATACTTACATTCATCATTAGCTCATTCTTCATACATACTTCGTTCATCCTAGATACGAGGAACTGTAAATCTTCCATACTGTTAGCAATCAGCACCGCATCATCAGCATACAACAGGCATACTTGCAGACTACTCATTTTCGCGCCCAAGCCCGACACTTTCAATTCTTGCATACAATTATCCATGTGTAGATTGAATAGCCCCGGTGACATTACGCAGCCTAGCTTAACACCTTTTGTGATGTCAAACCACCCTGTAAAATCACAAAAACTAATAGAAAAAAAATGAATATACGGGTACTAAAATAAAATTGGACTGAAATTCCTTATCTACGAAATATCAAATAACCAATAGATTCAAATGAAATTAATCATTTGTCTCAGTTTCTGTCAATTTATCAATGTCAATATAACGGTTTTACATGAAGCTAATACCTGAATCTCTTTAAATACGTATTTTAATTTCGCAGGATTAACGTGGATATTGTGAATGTTATCGTAAAAAAAGTTAACACGGTTTTACCAGAAGCCGGCGCTCAAAGCATTGACTTACGAAGATTTCATTTCAAAGAGATTTTTCTGATAAACAATCGTGATAATGTTTTAGTATAAATGGCTTTATTGATTGCCTCAAATCAATCAGTTATTTGAACAAATTGCACGCGTTAATATTTTCAATTAAGTCATTAAAGCTTTACCTGCGTTTTATCATGACAATTCATTAATATTATTATAATGTAAAAGCAAAAAATTGTTTTGAATTACTTCAACTCAATGTAATAATCTCCACCGGTTTCGGACGTACCCTTTCCTCATTAGGAAGGTATTAAAACTTAACTACGATGTGAAATAATGATAGAATTACGTAAATAGAAAAATAGGACGTATAAGATCAAAGCAATTCACTGGAAATATATCTAAAAGAGGAATATTCGATACATTTATTGGTTATATAATACGCTAGAATTATTATTTAGATAATTGAATTAATTTAATAATTTCCAGTGCTTCTAAATTGTCTAATTTTTTGCCTTTATTATTACGGTTAAGAATTTGAACTCCTGTATCTTTATTCAAAATTTGATCGCTTGAATTGAGATGATTGGCAAACTTAGAAATATTAAAATTATTGTAATAAATTGATGTTGTTATAAACAAATTGATCTGTTTAGATTATAATTATGGCAAGCCACAAAGCAAATGCTTTTTATGAATACATTAATAATATCATTATAATTCTCACATGGTTTTCATTTTTTTAACCAGTGTTTATAGAAGGGGGTAACACGCCATTAGGTTGGAAAAGGGCTGTGATTATGTCTCTACACAGAGGTAAAGTGATACGTGTGGAATGTGGAAATCACAGTGCTATTAGCCTGCTAAGTTCAGTTGGAAAGCTGTATAATAGGATATTGATAGAAAGGATACAAATTAAAACAAAGAATAAAATATAGGATGTAAAAGGTGCATTTATGAGTGGGAGGAGGTGCATGGATCAGATGTTTTCATTGCGTATGCTCACAGAAAAGTTTCTGGCAAAAAAAAGTTATGTGAGGCGTTGTCCAAGTATGGAGTAAATACGAATCCCATGCAGGTGATTGCGTCTCCGTAGGAGGGATCTGTTGCATGTGTTAGGATAAACGGTGATTTTACGGGGTGGTTTGACATCAAAAAAGTAATATTATGGATGGTATTCAATCCATACATGGATAATTGTATGAATGAATGTAGATAGGTGGGCTTGGGCGCGAAAATGAGTAATATGAAAGTATGCTGCCTACTGTACCCTGATGATGCGGTACTGATTGCTAACAGAATGGAAGTTCTACAGTCCCTCGTATCTAGGATGAACGAAGTATGTATGAAGAATGATGAATGTAAGTAAGTCTAAATTCATAGTGTTTGAAAGAGAGAGTACGAAAACAGTGTGCAATATAGTTGTGAATGATGAATACTTGGATCAGTGTATTTGGGAAGTATGTTTACGAGAGATTAGGGATTGAAAGAAGGGTGAATGCAGGAAACTCCATTAATTGATGACTGAACGCGGTTGGCGCTAGCAAAAAATTGTCGATGGAGTGCTGATACCTACCCTGATGTATGGCAGTGAGGCATGGAACTAACAGTGGAAGGAAGAAAGCAGAATAAATGCTATAGAAATGAGATCCCGGAGTCGTATGTGTGTAAAACCGTGTGTGACGGTGTAAAATTTTTTGGTGTGAGCGTAATGAGTAAGATTAAGAAAGGGAAGCTGGATTGGGTATATAGAGCGAATGAACGAATAAAGGTAAAAATAAGAAATAAACTCGCCTGTAAAATTATATTAGATACTAAATAAGTACAACAGGTTCGTTGGTTTTATATTACAAGGCTTTTTATTTTTTTCGTTGTTTTAAATTACTAATTATTTTTAAATCTAAATGAATATTTGAATCAAATAACATCTTAGATGTTTAAATAGCACTGGTTTCCTGAACATTGGCCAGCCATCCAATTGACAAAGACCGTACCTGTGTTCACAGCACCGGCGTTGATATTCTACATAAAAATGATTTTGGCATTAGATTAGAGAATTTAGAAACAATAGAAATAAAGAAAGCGATCAAAATTAGTAGCGATATTCTTAATAATCATAATAATTTGTCTTATTCCCATATTAGATATATTTCCCATTATTTCAAAATTTCTCACTTTTTTAATCCCCCCTTTGACGTTCTGTCTCTTTGTCTTTTATGTATTGTCCCGTTCTATTACTTGTAAACATATTTCTGTCTCACTATTCCATTGTTTTATGATATATTTTGTCTCCCTCTTATTCTATTTTGTATTATGTCTCACCTTCTAGAGTCGCTTCCTCATTGCTGAGGATCGCGACCACCACTCCAATCTCCCTCTCTACAAGGCTACTGCACTCCTCGCGGTCCTGTGCTATTCCTTTGATAAAAGATCTTATAGTAACACATTTTGAAAAGTTTTATGCCGGTCTAGCCGGTCATGGAAATCCATCAATAAACACTCCTATATACAGCGAGAATGAAATATTTAAATACAAGAAACCTAAATCAATTCTCCGTAAGGAGTAAAATCCTGCCCCTAAAGTTACAGCATAGTTATTAAGTTTCAATTCATCCACTCACCATCAACGATTAAAAACAAATCATTAGTAAAGAGTCATTAGATAATCATTTTTAATTTTGCTAGAGTCAGAAAACTTTTATTTTACGAACTGTGACCAATCAAATCAAAATCAAAATCGATCCTGCGTTGCGTGGAGAGCCAAGGACACCGACGTTCCGAACGCCTGCAAAATTTGGTCACTCCAACGCATCGGTGACCTTCCTCTGCTTCACCTGCCTTCCATTTGTCAACTACCATGAGCTTCTCTAGGTTAGAGTTCTCTGTTTGGCGAGCAACATGTCCAAAGAATACGCTGTAAGCAGACAGTTGATGTGTTTACGCGCCTGGGTGTTCATGGAATCCTGAGGGTTTTCCTCCAGCACCACATTTCGAGGGCGTCTATCCGCTTTCTTTGGCTGACTTTGGTGTGCATGTTTCCATATGGTAAGGGAATATGGGGAAATCAGCGCCCCAGCGTCTCATCTTGGTGGTCTTCGTTATGCCCTGACGAAACTAGGGACAAATGAAACCGGTTGGTGATAGATTTAAAATAAATTATTTATTTAAAACAAAGTGTTTGCTTTAATTAATAACAAATACATATTATTTACTTTCATAATATAACACATTTCGCTTCCAATGTAATGGGTTATTACAAAAAACAAACACTTATTCGTGTAATATGATGTCACAATTTTCGCTAATAATTATTTAGCGATATCTTTTTTTTAATCTAATATACTTAATCCAAACACCGCTATCATTTTAATCACAAGACAAATACTTTTAATAATAACAGTAATCCATATTATTACGTACCGTATCGTAACAGAGAAGTGTCTACGTAATTACTTTAACTATGTTTTGTTATGTACCTACCTAATCAAGTGTGATGGAAAGATGGCTTTATAAACATAATATTAAATACGGTTTTTTTATTAATCTTTCTTCTGTGTGTGACAGAATATCGACGTAGAACTAAATACTGATTTGCATACACTCTACCCCACTACAATGCCTCCCTGTCCTCTCGAATATTGCATCGCCCACATAGGACGATCGACAGCAACCCTCGGGGAATACAAAAAGGCTGTGAATAGTAACATGAGGTCACCACCGCATGAGGTCCAGGACTGAAGGTGAAAGACTGCTTCTATCGTGATATTCCCCTGAAAAGTCGTGGCCAACTCAGTGGCAGACCGCAAACGTGACAAACAAGCATTTTGTTGTAGACCCTACTATTAAATTGTCAGGGTTCTCTATCCTACGGAAGTCATAGACCTCATAAAACTGCATCCGGTGCAGTTGAAGCCATTGTGCATATATAATGCATAGATAGAGCCTAAAGGATTCCGATCTTTGCGAATGTGAACATATTCAAATAACAGAACACATTGTAGAAGAATGTCCCCTTCACCAGTCTCCCTATAGCACATCTGTGTTGAACCAACTGACTCCCGATGCCGTCGACTGGCTGAATAACCTCAACATCCCACTATGGCTTAACTATTTTATTAAAGTACCAGTTTTGTTCTGATAGCCGTCCTGCTAATTTTGTAGATTCTGATATAGGTATACTTTTTTCTTTCCTGTAAAATATTTAAGTATTTTTTTTTAATTGAGTGCATATTTAGAGTTTGTACGTTTGTTTTTAATATTTTCCTGTTGTTTACATGTGTATTACTTAAAAATATTTTCGTTCACATATTTGCTATGAAAACTTTGTAAAACCAATTAATATGTACCAATTTCAAACCATAATCATCTACTCGCCTCTCAGAAGCTGGGCGTACTGTACAGGGACCCCGGATACTTTAATAGTACACAACTGCTCACCATGTACAAATCGCAAGTGCGCCCCATTGTTGAATTATGTCTGAAGCCCCAAAATATCTCAAAAAACTCTTGACTCTGTGCAGAAACAGGCGGTCCGTTTGATACATTCTAACTTGACAAACTGATTGCAATCTTTAGAGCACAGGGATCAAATGGAAATTTCTCTCCTTGTTCTACCGGTATTTAAATGTAAGATACTGTCATTGATCCCTTCGGTACCGGTGCATAGTCGAAAACATAAACTCGCATCCAATATTTGTTCACAGTTGACATTCGTCGCATTTACGAATCGTTCTTGAGTTATATAGCCCGGCTGTGAAACGATTTCCTGGTCTCTGTGTTTCCTCCCTCCTCTCTCTAGTATAAAACTTCTAGACCCATATTTCCTCAAAAATCTCTCCACACAGCGTCCTCAAAGACGACATTGGCCCTGAGGGAAATTATTTTCCTCAAGGCCTCCTGTGACAATGTGGAGATGACAATGTGAGACATCTTACATTGGAGGAATACGTTTTATCATCGATTTATTTCTATAAAATGTTGGTCGGTTGGTCTCTGTGGTTGAGTGGTTACGATCCACGGCTACGAATCCAAATATCGCGGGTTCAAATTTCGGCGCGCGGAAGTCATTTTTATTCAATTATGTTATCTTATTTCACAATGTATTCATTAGAATAGAGTGGAATTTAGCCGTGTTTGGTGAACAGATCTGAATAGCCATGTATATCCCCACCTTCCTCCTCCTCTTCTCCTTCTCCTCCCCAATACCTTCAGCCTCGCAACATTCCCCAATTGGGGATGCCAAAGTCTCACTGGTTTCAGACGGTTGGGAGCAGTTGGGACTGTTGTGCGGTATTCATATAAAAAAGGCAATATGTCTAGCTAGGGATTAATATCGACCAGGCAAACATAATGCAACTTCAACTTACATGTACCTCAATTGATGATAAATAACTAAGTTTTTCAAATACAAACGTTCCCAATGTAAAAGTCAATGGAAATAAAATTAAAAACAAATACATTTTTAGCAATGATTTACGTACTTATCCAGTACTGATAAATCGGCACATGACCTCCACCATACGAAGAAGGAGATTTTTTTATTTTTTATAAAAGTATTTAATCATCCTTTCCAAATAAAATAATAGACTTTTCTTCCTATCTTTTTAAGAATTTGACACATGAGAAAAGAATTTTATTTATTGTCGGTACAACATATTTCTTATCTTCACAGTCTTCGGAAGACTTTTATATTTTATTTTCTCGGAATATTTAATGGGTACGTAATCACTCAGATAAGGTTTATGATTTTTTTGTTTTGTTGCGACAAACTCGTATTATTTTTTTTAAACGAATTAATAAAGTTCATCCTTTAACAGATCGAGATATGAACGCCATCTGTTAGATTTTTTTTAAAATACACATTACTACAGAAACCTATCCGTATACCATTTATAAGTTACAAAAACATCGTGTCAAGTATATCTGTATAAAAATGAACGTTTGTCTGTGTGTCCTCGATTTTATTGAAAATCATTCGACTGGTTTCGCTGAAATTAGCTCAGTTTGTTCTTATTGGTGCTGGGAAGGTTTAGAGAGTAGTTTGAATGAAATCCAATATGTAAAACTGTTGCTATAACGTTTTATAATTAGTGTGAAAATATTGAACCCGCCATGTTGTATTGAAGTTATTCCACATAATATCTATTCAAAAGACGAAGGTTTGTTTGGGTAGAATATTTTCAAAATGGGAAACACAAGTAGGTACCTACTTAGATCTTTATTATTTAGATATATTTTGAAAAAATAATTGTTTGGAATGAAATAATTTTTTCAAATGAATGAATGTTTCTTTGTTTAGAGATAGTAATAGCAGTCACAAGACATTAATTTCGCTGTCAAATCAATTATGGTACCCAAAAGACAAGCAAGAATTCATAATTTCATAACTTTATTAAAAAAAATCCTGAGCACGTCAGCGAGTTCATAATAAATAAAATAGTATGAAATAAAATTCAGGCTATTTTTTTGTCAAAGCGAATGTCGTTTGTTTGCAAAGGGAAGCTCACCTCGTGGTTCATTACTGATATTCACATAGATGCTGTGCTGAATGTATTCAGCACATATAGGCCCACGATCCCTAGCAAATACTTCATACAAAAAACAGAAACAACACAATTCCCCCTGACGGTGAAATTAAATAACCTAGGTCGAACAATCTGTAGTCATCGCTAAAACCAAATGTTTGAGGCACGTGACCTCGGAAGATTGAAGAGTGTCACCGAGATGGCCCCCTATCGGTCACTTTGCCGACCGGCTGAACATTGTACAATAAGGATGCAAATTAAATGTTATTATTTTACTTTTTATAGTTAGTAGTAAATATTTGTAAGTATTTATTTTCGTGTTCCTGTAATTCTCTAAGGGTTGGCTTTTAAAGCGATGCAATGCTAAATAAATCAAAAACATATGCCTTTGGTTCGAAAATTAGATGGCCTTGAAATATCATATATGATTTAATTAAATACTGCAAGTAGAACACACCTTGGCCTTTGGTTTTACAAAGCATTTTTTTATTAGTATTTTTGTATCAGACCTAAAAAACAACGGTTAAAATGCAAATCTCCTACTTAGGAACACTTTTTTCCGATATTGTCATAATGTTCATTGTGGCAAATTAAGTTTTTTAGAAGATGACCAAAAAACATTTTGATAATTATGCCCGAGCTTCACAAAATAACATAAAACACGCGTTTTGGTGGTGTTCTTGTTGTTGCGTAAATCGAAACACGCGGACAGTGTTAAGCGGGAATTTCGACCTTGTCGCCACCTGCATAAGGAGTGCGTGATTTTGAATTCCGCACGAATACATTTTATTTTATTTTACATATTACTTTTGAAGGTTTTTTTTTATGTCAAGGTATTTGACAGAGTTTAGCAACTATCTTATGGTCCATTTCACAAAATAGTTAAAAATCTCCCGAATATGCCTTTTTATACCTTTCCTATCAACCTTTCACTTCTTGCAGGTTTTAGTCTCGCTTAAATCATGAATGTACAATTATTTGCACTATTCGTTATTCCTGACACTTGTCTACCTATTTCTCATTTATTGTAATGTATTTTAATCTATGTAATATATACTATAGTATCACCTGCTGCAATATAAATATGTATTTACCTTATCTAAAATCCATCTTGATGTACATGAACTTAAAAATTCTAGGATCAGTAAATTTCACAGTATTAGAACGTTAAATAACCAGTAATAGGCAATAAAAATATTGCGTTAGTTATTACCAAAGTGCAAGAGCACTTAAAAATTTCACGGTACCGTGAAATAAAGTTTTTTTTTAATACCTCGTAACAATAAATGTACCTAATTAATTTCCATTGCATTCTAAAGTTAATTAATATGAAACAGTTGTAAATATATATCATAATGCTGGTATTAACCCAATTACTGAAAATCCTATTATAATAAGATGGGAAAATCCTAGAATAAACTCATTATCGATCATTCTCACCAACCTTTTATTATATAAATAATATAAAGTCACATTTACAATTTAAAAAAAACATCTGTAAACTATCTTAATTATTTTTAAACCAGATTGATATATAAAGTGACTAGCTGATGTGTACCCGGCCTTGCTCGCAATTTTTCACTTGTCATTAGGGTGTCATAATTGATTTGACAGCGAAAGTAACTATCTCCAAATAAAGAAACATTCATTTGATTATTTAATTCCAAACGTTTATTTTTCAAAATATATCTAAATCATAAAGTTCCTAAGTAGGTACCTACTCGAGTTTTCCATTTTTAAAATATTCTACCCAAAAAACCATCTTCTTTTGAATATGCAATCTGTGGCTAACCAGAGTGTTATGTATATGGGCTAAGCTAAATAAAACATGGCGGGCTCAATGTTTTTCATACTAATTTTAAAACGTTATAGCAATATTTTACATATTGGATTTCATTCAAACTACTTTCTAAATCTCCCCGGCACTAATAAAAACAAACTTTGCTATATTCAGCGAAACCGGTCAAGTAATTTTCAAGAAAATCGAGGACAAACAAACCAACTTACATTGATTTTTATATATATAGATATTATTCAATAAATTGAAAAGTACCATATAAGTCACGTTTTGTAAAATCATACTATAACAATACTGAAATATATAATCTAAGAAAAATCATGGTTCGTTACCCCTGACACCCAAATTTATATATAACGCAAAGTTTAAGAATTAAATGTACCAGTTTGAAGATAACCGTCACAGGATGAAACCGGTCACGGTCAAAAATAAAAGTGGAATAAGGGTTTAAAATGTGTCTTTTTTAAATCAGTATACAATTGTTTTACGGAGGCTATGAAAAATAAATAAATAATAATATTTTATCTATGCAGTCAGGGTCTTCACTACTGTAGAATAAATTGTGGATTAAATACAGTTGACATTCTTACAACACGTTCTTGATTCCTCCCTCCTAGAATTAATAAACGAACGAATGAATAAAGTAAGGAAAATTATTTAATCACCGCTTCTCAGTATGTTCACATTATCAAAACAATACAACACATTTAAATAAGTCAATTAAGAAAACATTATCAGTTAAATACGAGGAAACACATTATAAATGTGAAAACCCCACAGAATTCAGATATTTAATTGTTTTCTAATTATATTGGTTTTACTGATAGTAAATCATTTTTTTAAAACCCGCCCAAATTACAATGGGGTGGGAGTAAATAAAATCATGTAAATAAGTCGTCACAATGTGGATTAACCACAGTTTGAAAATGGTGTTGAACGTCGAAACAGCTGTCACAATAATAAAAACTAAAAATACTTGCAGAACTGAATAATAATAATATTAAATTTGATTACATTAAATAAAAAAAAGGTAAATGGAGTACTACGAATTAAACACAAAAGTAGCTTGAGGTGATTTTTCACAAAAACGGCGCTATACAAATCATCCAATTATTATTATTATTATTAGAATATCCTAGAACATTGGTCTTTTTAGGACCCATGTTACCTAGTTCATTTCCTCAAAACTACCCTCCACACAGCATCCCCTGCAAAAGGGGTTCAATGAACGAGTATGACGTAAATTAAAACGAAAGTTTATAAACCGATAGTTTATAAACTCCTACAGACTACGTTTTTAACGCCCCGAATTTAATGTCTCTGAAACAATTATATACAAAAGATATTTTAATTTACACATTCAAAAATCAGAATAACTTTACACATACAAACTTGGATCGATTCACAAGATCCGCATTACAACTTACATTCCATCAACCTACAACAAAAACTACCTTTGGACAAATAAATTTGCAATATTTCTCTATAAAAGTATTTAACATCCTCCCTCTAGCAATAAAAACCATTGCAAAATTAACCGAATTAAAAAAAAAGTATTAAGATATGGATTATGCACATGGGAAGGAAGAATATATATATGATATTGCAACCAAACAGGGTTTAACGGCCACGGCATATTTTCTGATAATTTTTTAGAATTCTTATTAATCTTATTGCATTATCATGTTCTTCTAGTAATATTTTAATATAATTACGAAATCTTACTTACATTTTTTTATCAAACTTAAAATATACTTGACCAAATTCATATTCTTTATATAAAACCATGTACAATGTGACCTTAGAACGGGGTACCCCAGTAAGATTACATTTTTTGCGAATTTATTGTTAAGCTTTAAGAAATAAATAAATAAATAAAATAGCTAATTAACAATATTAAGTAACAAATTACATCGTGAATTAAAACACATAAAAAAAACAAAGTATCTTCCACTTCTTTCATTACCTATATAAAGAAGAATGTCCCGGTGGGCGGTGAACGAGTATGTTTGTTTTGTATGAAAATCTACAGTTTTATTCCTAGCTTGGTGAAATTTTACACGCCCGACCTTCAGAAAAAGAGGAAGGTCACTGTTGACAATACTTTTCGAAAAACTACCCACATCCCTCTTTCTCACCCGTTATAGCGGAGTTTTGCTACTTTTTGATAAAATTTGGCACACTTGACGTTCACAATAAGAGAAGAAATACTGAGTAGGAAGCATATCCTCAAAACTTTACTCGAAACCATTCATAGGTACAATTTGTTGCATAATTAATACCACTGACGTCAGAATGGATAGACTTGCCATAATGTACCATTTCGACCGGTGGATTCAAAAGTCACGTGACGACTAGCCCATTTCACTACCGTCCACATTTGTTTCGCGTGATTTTGACTGCGGTAAGCAAATTGTAAAACGTTTATAACTAAATACTCTTAGAGAATATCCATTTTTTATAAACAAGCTGAACCTTTTTACTTATTTGCTGTTTCTTAAATTGGCGGCACATAAAAATCGGATAGGTATAACCGAGACACTATCTAAAGAATACAAATAAATTCTGGTAGAATC
Organism: Halesus radiatus; assembly: GCA_022606495.2. NCBI lineage: Eukaryota > Metazoa > Arthropoda > Insecta > Trichoptera > Limnephilidae > Halesus > Halesus radiatus. Next base: position 20,038 of record JAHDVE020007691.1, read on the forward strand.
TTATAGTCATGATAAAAAGGCGGCAACCGAAAATATGTGGGAATTAATTGAAGATGATATTTACAGTTGTTAGAAATCGAAGTATTATACCGACATGACAGATCGGATTGGGGTAGCTGTGGCTCAGTGGATTAGAGCGCAAGGTCTCGGGTAGACCATGATATCTTGGGTTCGAGTCCCAGTTGCTACCGTTATGGTATTCTTTTCTGTGTCTTTTCGGTTTCATGTTTCATTTTTGTTTTTGTGCTCGATAGTGGAATGATTTGACGACCTCTGTGTTTCCTCCCTTCTACAACTCTGTCCCCTCCTACAAAAGACCCTCCACTCAGCATCCCATAAGATGACACAGGCCTTGAGTGAAATTATTTCCCTGCGGACCTCTTCGGTGAACTACTGTAATCACTCTAAAAAAAGAAATAACGTCGATAAGGTTTAAAAAAAATCGTAATATACGTTTGGTAAAAGATTTTTATTACAAAATAAAAATGAAATAACATAAAAAAGAGGTAAATTTTAATTTTAAAATATTTAAAACAGAGAGAAAGTACATAATTATTTATCTTACATGCTAGTTAGAACCGTTCCAGAGTGGTATATACTTTCAGTATCACCCTGGTGAAAGACCACCATTCGGAATCGAAACGTTGCTTTAAATAGCTTTAGCCGTGTTTAGTGACCAGATCTTAATAGCCAGGTACTTCCCCACATTCCTTCTTCCCTATCTCCTTCCACTCCTCAATTCTTTCAGCCTCACAGTATACACCAATAAGGAACTCCAGTCCAATTTAGTTTATATAGTCAAAATAACTTTCAATGTTTCAAGTCCGCCAAAATGCTCCAAATCTATGGCCGGTCGGTTTTGAGGTTAAAATGTCAAATGTCACAACAAGGATGAGCTTTACCGTACATCACTTTATATTCTATTCATTGAATACAATTTACTCATGAATACTCCAATTTCTTTCACTAATGATATATTTTTTTTAATATTGAATAACAATTAAAGAGCTTAAAGTCACCCAAATTAAGTTAAAATTTCGCCAAACCTTTAAAAACACATATTTAAAATACAAAACAAAATCAAAAAATAAAAATTTCCATACTAATCCGAAAACAGAATACACGCGTGACGTTAGATGTTCCAAATGCAATGGTACCAACATAACAAGGTGTTTTGATAAAAGCTATAAATTCAGAATCGGCGTTTTGCTGATCTGTATGAATATATATTTTTATAACCATTATATTTTTCACTGAAGTTCCTTATTGGGATATTTTTGGTCAAGGGAGGTACTCCAGCACCTGAAGCACTCCCCTTTGGGTACCCCACTTTTATATGTATGCATGTACTTTATGGGATGAGTGATATTGAACTGAGCTCACGAATGAAGAATTATTTACAGGGTGTTTTAATTATTTCGGCTAACTGTCCTCTCGAACATCGCGTCGCCCTCTGTAAGACGAGAGACGGTTGGGAACAGTTGGTTCTCTTGTATGGTATCACATAAAATTAAAATAAGTCAAAATATGTTAAACTAGGATACAAATGGAAATACAGTCACGACTGCAATTAAAAATATGACAAAATATGCATATTTTAGAAATACCAATCAGCATATAATTCTAGCCTGAACCAAGTTAAACACTGTATAAAAACTTATCGTTAAAATTATATATAAAAAAAAAACTTTTTAACTATGTGAAATATCAATTTTTAGCGACATATGTTTTTAAAATCATTAATCATCAAATCTTTATACATAAAAATGAATGTTTGTCTGTCTGTCTGTCCACGATTTTCTCTAAAATTACTGAAAGGAAGGAAGATTGTATTTGTGTTATGTAAAAAAATTGTCCTTAGAAAAGCGACCCTGAAAATTTTCGACTAAGCCGCATGGATGTTGAAAAAATTGCCAAGACCAGGAGGCATATTCTCGTTATTTTTAAGGAAAATTCCTTATCCCTTTCCTTTCGCTTAAAGACTTCTTGCTTCTGCTTCTCTCGGATGACAGCTGTCATCCAGGCTTAAAGACTTCTTACTTAACTGTGATTTCGATTCCATGTCAATGATAATACGTTTTTAACCGCCCTAACGATACGAACGTACGTGATACGGCCGCTATATCATCGCCCAAACGCAACAAACCGTATCCCGTACGTTCAGGTTAAAAAATAACGATAACGGATACCCACAAAACGTTCGTGATACGTCGTATACATCAAGTTCGTTCTTGCGTTATCGCTTTTAGTATGCCGAGGTAAGCCGAAGCTAACGGATGTGTTCGGTTGTTTTCGTATTCTCCAATACAATTCACGCCGCTAATCAGTGATACTCCAAGCACGTGGAAAAAAAACCCGATGTTTTTTTACCCAATTTTTGAAAAACAACCCAAAGGCAGGGCGGTTCAAGGAGTTTATGGTTTAATTATCACACTATTATTAAAAATTATATTTTGACCACACGTGTAGTTTATTATTACTTACTTTACACGTGAAGTTTATTATAATTTTTAGAATTTAAATCACTTTTATCTGACATTTTGGGCTTTTTGAATAGGTACTTTACAAACATCGCAATTTCGTTAATTCGGTTCATTTAATAGCCTTATTATCCAACAAATGGCTCACCAATAATGTGTAAAATCGATACTTACGATAATGTTAAGTTTTTCTTTTGTAACTACGAAATATCGATATTTTAAAAGAATATCGTTCGCTGAATGACAGCTGTCATCCGAGAGAACAGGAACCGCAGTTAAGCAAGACATCTTTAAGCATAAGAAAAACGATAACGGGTTTTCCTTAAAAAGAACTGGAATAGGCCTCCTGGACTTACCACATGAACCCGGAACCCCTGCTAAGTCACCCGCGGTAGCGAACCTCTTATTGAGACCTATAACAAACGTGTTGTTTATCCAACGAATGGTTCCCGTTCATAAAATAAAATAAGAAAAAATATTATATTAGAACGTGCGATGTTTTCTAAATCTCTTCTTGACCAGCATTCAAATTATCATCGATTATTTCGTAATGAGTGTCATACATGATGGACTCGTAATCATGGTCTTGAGATGCACCATTACTACTCTTCATTTCATAATCAGCAACGACATCTTTACTTATGGCTGGCATATTCAGTTTGCTGCCAAAGCGCGAAATGATCAATTTATATGCGGCAAACGACGTCAGAGCCAGGGCAGACAAACCAACAGCCAAAGAAGCAATCAACTTGACAACTAGAGTAAGATTTGTGTCGTTCATAACTCTTCTTTCAATGCATTCATCCTCATTGATGATGTCTCGAGAGCGTTGTGCGTATTCCTTCAGGTTTTCTGGTGTCGGAAACAGGGATGAACTTGAAACGCTGGATGAATCCGGTATGATGCAGGACACGTTTTGCACGGGGAAGAACACGTAAAACTCGTTCGATGCTAGTATGAAGATATTGGCGTGATTGTCCAGTGCCATGGCGATGATGTCAGAATAGGTGACGGATCTTTCCGTTGTGTTACGGACATCCTCTGGACTGTGGTAATAAAAGCCTCTGGCATAGCTGCGGAATACCTTATTGTTGTGATAGTCCACGACGAACGATGGTCTGAAGCTGTCTCTCTGAAAACACAAGTACAATACTGTATTACTACACCTTTTCCATACAAACATCACATTCAAATGCAACCCAGAACAGCAATAACAACCAGGGGCGCTAGTCCCGTTCTTTTTAAGGAAGATTCCTTAACTTTTTCCTTAGGGTTAAGCCTTCTTACTTAACTGCGGTTCCGGTTCTATCGGATGACAGATGTCAGCTGAATTCAGCGAACGACATTCATCAAAAATGTCAATATTTGCGATGTTTTAACAAAAGAAAATCTCAAAATTAGAAATGTTATAACGAGAGAAAAACTCTATGTTAAGTATGTTACCAATTACGTTATTATTTACTTTAAACATAATTAGCTAGTAAACATTATTAAACATTATATAGATGTTGACATTTTTGACAATTCACGTCAAGCGGCATTGAAGAGATTCGGTACGACCGGCCGAGTCCAATGAATTCGATTCCGAAGGCGGTGGACTGAGATGCCCCCCCCCCCCACTGGGCTTTAAAGATGTGATGGCCCGTCCTTCCTTCGTTTATGATTTAATTTAGCAATAGACTTCCGTTCGCGCCACCGATTTAAGGTGACTCCTCTACTGCCGCCTTAAATTTTCCTAACTAATGTGATCGGAAAACTCTTTGTAGTTTTCCTTTCAATTTGAGGTTTTTCTCCTCCTTGGCCAGCGTGTAACGTCTAGCCCTATGCTAACATTCGAGTGTTTCCGATTTTCATGATTTTTGCGGAAAATTACGCACTAGAATGTGGTCAATTTGCCAAAGCTTCTCCGTCAATTACCCGTTGTGTACTTTTTTGTTTCGAATTATTGGAAAAACAAGGCTTTATTTGTGGTAACCCCTATTCTTTGTAGCGTAGGCAGACTCTCGCATACCATTGACAGAATTCATATTCCTAACATTTCTCCTATCTTAGACTTTAGTGTTCTGAACTCTCTATTATTATCCTACTATGCAATCTACGTTAATTTCCTATAGGAAGACTAGCATTTTCCTAACTTTACCCCTAAATTTTCTATTTTTCTTCTATCGTGAGTTTTAATGGGAAAACTTAGCTTCTGGGCTATACTAATTGCACTATTCCTGATCTATATAATACGACGTAGTTTCAATTTTTAATTTGGTATACATAAATGTAATGATCACAGTATTATCGCCTTTCCTCATCGTACTAAGTGTTATTCTACATGGGTTAGTTTCAATGAATTTCATGGTTAAAAGGTCAGTTTTACTTGTTTTGGCGCCATCTCCATCCTCTCCTAAATTTGGGAAAATTACATGATTAGGTTTTAGTTTTCACAGCTTTTGTTATGACGAGAGATCGAATACGGTTTGTTTTGCTGCAATTCGGCTCCAGACCTACCCCTAAAGTACTCAGATGACCACGTTTCCGGTCAGTAACTCTCCCCACACAGACGTACAGCCTGACCAAACGGTATACGTAAACTCTTCAATTTTCAGTTCGTGCGCTATTGGTCATCCCCTGTACCGCGACGGAAAGAGCACCTTCCTTATCCATGGGTCCGAGACCCTCCGAATTCCCGTCCTCCACGTGATAGAGAGCTTCAGACGATTTCACTCGTTTAACCCCTTAGCCAACGCACCCGGGATCCAAAGTGAAAGTCAATAAGATGTTCTGAAGTTGTTGTTTATGAGTCAACTCAATAAAAGACAATTATACAGGTAGGTATCTACCGGAAATTTTTATAAATACTTAAATGTATTTATGGAAAAAAAATAGGTATTTTTGAATATTTAAAAAGTCAAGTGCTGGTAATGAGTGAGACAATTGAATTATCTATAGTACTAGTTTAATTATAATTCAATGCGAAAGGAAAGGTTTATCGTAAAATATCTTATCAAGGAAGATGTACCCGCTGGGTATCATAAAATGTACTTGAACACAAATATTTGATTAGAACGGCTTTGATCAAGTATACAAAACATTCACTCATGATAGATAACGGTCGTATAGTATTGACCTATATATTAAACAGTAAATATAATCATATATATATACATATATACATACATATAATATGTGCGCTTATACATCATTAGAAATATAATTCATGTCTCCGTCCTCGCCTTCCCCGGGAGAACCTGAAAACTTTAATATTTAATGGTTGGCTCACCTGAACTCCCGACAAATTCCATAATTTTTCCAGACGGGTTATACACGCCAATTATGAAGATTCAGAAAATATTGAACTTCCCTGCCTGGAATGTTTAATCTAAGTTAGAAATATTTACTTAATACAATCTGGTGTTTCCTAATTTCAATTCGTGATCTACCGATTTGTACTATTTCTTCAAATTTAATGATCTCTAAATCCAAATATTATTAGATAATATTTAAATTTTGTTGTTTTATTTTCCTATTTTATTCTTTGTACTCACGTAATTCTCTTTACTAACTATTAATTAAATCCGTAAACCGAACGCTTGGTAATATTTTAGAGCTTTATTATTTTTCTTTGACGAAATTAATCACACGCTAGGTATTAAAAATGAATTATATGAAACTAAGACTCAGCTGTTTTTAAACTTTCACTAAATTATTTTAAACGCAATTATATTTAATTTTCTTAAACTCGTAATGAATTTAGTTCAACACAAAATATGAATT